>NW_025901589.1:0-27154 GCF_018835915.1 Vigna umbellata | reverse complement strand
TGTGATGCAACATGCATCTGGGTTCTTCCAATTTATGTTTAATTTAGACGTAAGCCATTTGGATTGAAAATTCACACTAAGAATAATGAGCTGTAATGTTAACACACCAAGTTGATGCAGTGAACACGTAAAAATATCAATGATCTTGATAGATGAGGTAGAAAAAGATCAACAGACAATAAGATTTTGATATGCTGAAACATAAGACATCTTCCTGCTGAAATATTGTGTTTTATCTACAGATATCATCCCTAGTAAGTGAGAACAAAATTTTGGTAGTGAAGTTAAAGCAGAAAAGTTGAGGATCCTTCTTAAGAAGCAAGCCAGTGAGACTTCAGCCACTGGCTGAGGTTGGTACTTTGAATTTTCTTCATTTTCCTATTTATTGATTTGTTAGACATGCAAATTTATGATAAATCACAAACGTGTATAATAAGTTTGTTAACGTCATACAAAACTGATTATGTAAAAGCTTTTATACCGTGTATAACCATTAAACTACTAATATTATGTCTAATGAAAGACTGAATACAACATTATCATGTATATTTTTTTGAAGAAGCAAAAGCAAATAATTTATTAATATATACTTACAAACACAAAGTGTATTAAATTGTGCCACCAATGCATTAGTCTTACATGACATACTGGGAAGATCTTCTCAGCCTTATCACTATTAGTATACTAGATTGATTTCTCGAGCAATAACACTATCTTATACTAGTGGAAACCCATACACAACAACACCTTTGTGTTCATGATTATGTAAGATAATAGAAAATAATTATCATCATAACATATAAGTAGTTGTCAAAATATTAAAGGTAAAATGTGTACACCAAAAAACAGTTATTGGAATTAGTTATATTTAGTATAGAAATAGAAATAAGTTATGTAAACCTAATTTCCAAAACAATAAAGATAAGATTGTACAACAAAATGTGTATATCAAATGCAGTTATCAGAATTGGTATCCTCTTTATCTACTTAGTATAGATGACTAAAAGATTTAATGCTAGAATCAAGACAATAATAATCTTAAGGAAACAGAGAAGTAAAAGGATGCATTGATGAAAATTCTTATTAATATCCCAAAATACCAAAAGAAAATCGTATTATTTACCTACTTTTTAATTCTTCTTTTACCAGAGTGCAGGAGTCACAGGACTTCAGAAACAAATCTATAGCTGCTATAATGGAGTCAAATCCACTGATTCAGTGCCAAAAGTTAGGAGTGTGAGGAGAACTGATGCAGGAATTCTTGATTTTTCATGTTAATTCTTGTTTTACTGGTTCCTCTTCATGAAGTTGTCGTGTCTATGTATCAATAGTTAACATGAATTTTTTTAGTTTCTGTTTATTTACCTTTTTGTTGTTGTATTAATTCATAGGAGGTAACTTAGTACAAAAGCACATTGGAGTAGTCAAACTTTGTTGCAAGTGTTGAATTCAATGAAGAATAATTTTGAAAGAACTTTTACTTTTTTAAGATAAAACAACATTTAACTTACATATAAATTATTCATTTAACTTACATATAAATTAATTGGTACAAAGCTCATACTTTCTTTAAATTATTTAAATTATTAATTTAACTTACAAGAGATAGTTTAATTTTTGTTTGTAAGTGTTTAGGAAGAAATTTATAATGTTTTCTTAAGATAGATAGACGTAACAAGATTAATTAAGTTGGATCTCATCACTATTTATTTAAATGATCACGAGCAATTTATAGGGTAATTACTAATTAAGGTGTTTTTTCAAGGCATTATAACTATCGTATTCGCAGACATTATTGCTCATAAATGAATGCTACATGAGAAAAAGATGCATCATCACACTACTGAGTACCAGAACATTTGGCCCTTAGTTATACTGAGTTCATCATCACACTCATTTATTATTTCATCAAAAGATCAAGAAAGGAACTGTAATCTAATAATGGAAAGAAGTGATTATTCTCAAATTGTGATATGCAATATTGTTTGATTTATTGACTTAAGCATAAAATAAGAAGGTTTAATACCCAATTTTGTCTCCAGTTTGGTTCGGAAATCTCAATTTAGTCCCTCTATATAAAAGTAATTGTAATAGATCCTTACTTGTAATTATGTGAGTCAAATTAGTCCCTTCCGTTAAATATAGGCAAACGGAGTTAATGGACTGATGATGTGGCAGTAGTCACTGATTAGGTGTCAACACGTAATTGAGATTGTGCTTACGTGGTATTAGGGCACCTGATTTTAAAATTGGGTTTTAATTAGAAATTGGGGATAAAATGATTTGGGGTGATTTGTTGGAGATTAGGGCATTTTACTTTCTATTTTATTTCTTTTGAAATGCTAGTTAAGAAATCCATCCAAACATAACCCAAATTTTCCAAACTCCCTCGGAACATGAACTCGTACACAAGCAGCCTATGATCATCTTCACAACAGTACTCAATCAACTTCACCAGATTAGGATGCCTTAGCTGCCCTAGAAAATTCACCTCCGTCTGCACACACACAAATCACAAAATTAAATAAACAAATTAATCAAGTAAGTAAAAAAGAAGATGCAAAAGCAAAACGCATAAGCCACTCTCGATGTCCTTGTAATCCTTCCTTGTTCAGAACCTTAACCGCCACAGGAAGCGATTTGAGTCCCACTCTGACGTTCTCATCAATGTAGCCTTTGTAAACGGTGTCGAACCCTCCCTCGCCGAGGATGTAGAACAATATCACGTGAACGATATCACGTGCGTGTTGTTGCTATTGTTACCTCGCGGTGTCGAACAAGCTTCGCTCAGATCCGAAGCGCACTCACTCAGATTGTGTCTGTGACCGTGACCGTGACCGTGCTTCTTCTCGCTACCGGCATTTTGACTCCTCGCACTGGCGCCCAAGGACGCCGCATGGTGAAGCTGCTGAACTGAAGCAACCAAAATACAAACAATGTGTGTGAGCACAATCTCAAATAAAATGCCCTGATCTGCAACAAATCACTCCCAAATTATTTTATCCCCAATTTCTAATTAAAATCCAATTTTAAAATCAGGTGCCCTAACACCACGTAAGCACAATCTCAATTACGTGTTGACACCTAATCAGTGACTACTGCCACATCATCAGTCCATTAACTCCGTTTGCCTATATTTAACTGAAGGGACTAATTTGACTCACATAATTACAAGTAAGGATCCATTACAATTACTTTTATATAAAAGGACTAAATTGAGATTTCCGAACCAAACTGGGGACAAAATTGGGTATTAAACCAAATAAGAAAATGTGTTTTGAATATTATGTCAAAATCTTCCTTATAAAACGTCTTATGCCAAAAAGATGAAGACACATGCATGATAATGAAGATTTTGCATAATCAAGTGATTTAGAGCTGCAAAGATAATTCTCTAAAGGCTACATAAAAAGAGTTTAAGAGAAAGGATACACCTCCCTACACAACATTGATACCACCATTGACAACTCAACCATACACACAAATTACACTTTTCTATTTTCTCTTTTTATAGTTCTTTTTCTTGTTTTTCATGGAAGACTAAACCTTTATGGATTGTTAACTAACCCTATTTTATACTTAATTTATGATGATTATTATGCAATATACGATTTTGGACTTCACGTTAGACTTTCTACTGTTATTAGATGTTTTATTTTCCTGTTGGATGACCCATCATTGCATTAGATATTCATACTAAGTCTCTCACTCAAGTTGTGAAACAACACTTCAGTGATATATATTTACTTGAGCATTATTCTTTAAGAAGGAAGAATTGATTCTACTTCTTCTTGGTTTAGATCTAAACTATAAATTATGGCTTCAGTGTGTGAAACTCTATTCCTTAAGTAACTAAATAGAAACTTAAACAATAATATCTTGTTATAAAATTAAATATCATCACTTCAAACTTGCTCAAGTAATCTTTTCATCACTTTAGCAAACATAATTCAATGTGATTTCTAATTAAATTAACATAAATTTCTTTTTAACTAGAAATACTTTTTTTAAACATAATTGAAAGATTTCATATCAATTTAATTAAAAAAATTTAATCTTTGGCCAATCATTGAATACTCAAACATATTATCATAATATATTACACAATTTACATTTAGACAAAAATACCCATCACATCCAAGGATCATATAAATCATATACCCTTATCAATGTACAAACTCATCCTATCAACATAATTCTAATATTATAATTAGAACTTTCCAAAATTGCACAATCACATAAAATTCAACATAATGTTTAAGTAGAAATCTTTTTGTAATTTAAAAAAAAAAATTAAATATATTGAATTTGAATTATTTTCATTTTAATTTTTTTTTAAAATTGTTTGAATAAAGTACCTCAATATTTTTAATTTTAATTTTAACTTTTTTATTTAAATAAAATATTTCAATTATTACTTCACCCTTTAGATATCAACAATAAAAATTAATCATAATAGATTTTAATTGAAAAATGTTGATTGACATCAATCAAAAAATAGTATACCCTAACATTAGTTGAAAACACTTTGGCCTACATCAAATCAAATGAGAAATAGATTTGACTTAATATTGAAGGATAAATAATTGTAATAATGTCAAATAGAAAATAGTTTATGTCAAATGAAAAAACGTTGACTTAAAAATATGAAAAATAGTTTTATTGACATTGATAAATAATCTGAAATGATATTAAATGAAAAATAGTCTTGTCCATATTAGTCAAAAAATCATCATAACCTATATTTTGATTCACGTTAGTAATAAAAAAGAAACAACCTCCATTGAAATTAACTGAAAATAATATGCATTGATTTAAATTGAAACAATTGTTTAACATATGAAAAACATTATTGATGTTGTAAAACAAATCCTAACTATTGTGGGTTGAAAAATAACACTAATTTTGTAGTTAACGATTGATAAATACTCATGAAAATTTAAATCCAAAAGAAACATTCATTAATCATTATCAAATCAATTACATCTCAACCAAAGTCAAAATGATGATATATCAAGTAGGTTAAACCAAAGAGAATATGCAATCGTATGAAAAATATCACATTCTTATTTTTTTTATGAGAAATTTGAAATTATATGATTTTAATTAATAAATTTACTTTTCTAAATTTTTATGATTTCAATTTTTCTAAATAAAGTTCTATAATCAAAAAACATATTTTATTATAAAAACACTTTTTTTTTAAAAGTGAATTATCTCTAAAATTTTTTTATTTGATGTTTTACAAGGAATCACCATGAGTGTGGATTGTGAGACATGTGACGAGATCCAAACCGTGGCTTAATTGTTCATTTTGTGTGGAAAGAGCTTCCTTGTTATTGAGAGGGGCAAAATTCACCAACAAAAACTTTGACTCTTAAGTTGGTAAAAGAATTATGATCTATATATGAAAGTAATTATGAAATGAGTATACCTTGAAAAATACTAATTGTATTTATAAGATCAACATGGATTGTGGACCTATGTTCCTATTAGAATAATACTTACCTTCAAATTATAATAACAATATAATAAATAGTAACAAAATGACAAATAATAACTAACTTACCAAACAATTGAAATTTAGTTATAACATGTGAATATTACCTAAATAGGCATAGGTTGAGCTAAGGTTTCATTGGACTCCACAACACTTTATAAGGGGAGGGGTGTTTCAGGTTTTTGTCTTCCCCTTTGGGGTTTTTTGTTTGCCAATTGGATTTTTGTTTATTTTGGCTAGTTTGAAATGTACTAGAAAAGAATCCAAAGGTGGAAAAAAAATGATCAAAATTCTTGAAAGAAAACCATATATTTAAGAAAAATTAATTAGAACTTAATTATAATGCACCCAATTAAGATTTATAAATAATTAAAAATTAACATTTTAACACTAGTTAAAAGTAACTCCAACCTCTAATGTCATGTATTTTAAAAATTTATAACTCATTCAATACTAATTGAGATTATTATACAGTTAACGTTTTAAACTTTATTAGAAACAAACCAAATTATAATATTTCTACAAAAAAAAAATATTTTAAACAACTCAAAAATAAATAAAAAGACTATTTTAAACAAAAATAACTAATAATATAATCCGATATTAAACCTAATATTATATTATTTGAGATTATCTTAATCTATTATTAAACAAACACTTATATCTTACAACCAAACACAACATAATTTATATTTTATTTTTATGTCAGTAACCAAAATCATAGAGGTTGAATTTTTCTACAACACTCATCTTAATTGAGTTAATTTATCATATATATATATATATATATATATATATATATATATATATTTTATTTTATTTTTTCTTTTTCAGTAATAATTTTCTCGTGATCATTACCTCTTATTCTTAAACAATGAATAACTGTTCTAATAAGTTATTTATCTTTGTATTAAAAAAAATTGGTCCTCGTTAATGCAAATTTACAATTAAATGAACTTTAATTCATATCTAACAATATTCATTAATTTTATCTTAAAAAAAATATTCTACATCCAGAGTAAAAAAGAATTCTACGTTTTCTCATCTTCGTACTCAGTCGTTGCTCTGTTATAACTCTAGAAAGTTTCCGTCACAAAAGAACAACATCAACGTTAAAAATCACACGCAACATACCACAAACAAGAAGCACAATTTTTTACAAACCTCAAAATCTTTGTCGTGTATTTCAAACACAACACAACACTACACAGAACAAAACGAAAGAGATTCATAGAATCGAATTGAATTCGTTTTTGTAACATATCATAACATGTCTAGTCATGATCACCATCACCAACATCTTTCTTCCAATCCCTCCGCGCACCTCTCCACTCACTCCGATTCCGATTCCGACTCAGTGAGTTGCTTCGTCACCGATCTCTTCGAGACTCGGTCACGCCTCTGTTCCTGCGACGACACTGATATTAACCCTTTCTCCGGCGCCGTCTGCGACGTCCATCGCACTGAACACGTGCTAGGGTTAGGGTTAGGGTTTGGCGTTGACATTGATTCCCAAACGCGGGATAACGATGATAATAATGGCGATAGAGTTTTCAATTTCGCGTTGGGGGATGGTTCGGGAGGGCTTAGGGTTGTAGCGTTCGGGTCGGATTCGGATGATTCGAGTGGCGGGGAGGGTGGGGTTCGTGATGAGGGTGGTGGGTTTGACGATTTCGATGTTCGGTTTTGTTGGGATAGTCTCTGTTTGGATGATCAGAGGACACTGAATGATGGTTTTGAATGGGAGGAAGTTGAGCAGAGGGTGAATGATAGGGAGGATTCGGGTTTGGTGGCTGATGAGGTTGAAGTTGAAGATGATGGAGATGGTGATTCGGTGGGGTTTACTAATGCCGACGAGGAAGAGGAAGAGGAGGAGGAGGATGGAGGTGAAGAGGCGCTGAGGTACCTTGAGTGGGAGATTCTCTTAGCGGTTAACAATTCGGAGAGGAATGTTAACAATGGTGATGGTTTGGAGCATGAGGGCGTAGCTGGTGCTTCTGATTTGCTGACAATTCGAGATGGTTATGTGTATGCGGCGGAGTATGATGTTCTATTCGGGCAGTTTCTTGAGAATGAGAGTGCCTTGAAGGGAAGTCCTCCCGCCGCGAAGAGTGTTGTGGAGAGTCTTCCATTGGTGGAGTTGTCGAAGGAGGAGCTGTTGCAGGGGAAGAACTTGGCGTGCGCCATTTGCAAGGATGAGATTTTGTTGGAGGAGAAGGTCAGGAGGTTGCCTTGCTCCCACTGTTACCATGGCGATTGCATTTTGCCATGGTTGGAAATTCGCAACACATGCCCAGTTTGTCGGTTTGAGCTGCCCACAGATGATCCGGACTATGAGCAGAGGAAGGTTCACAGGGCTGCTCATGATCTGTTGGAGCTTGCAACGGCAGGGATACAATTTTGACATGTTGTTGCTTCAGGTTATACACCCGGTCTTGTGTAAATAGCAGTTTGTTTTGTCTCACATCAAACTGATGATGAGAACAAATCTTTTGTAAGTAGTCTGTTGTGGTGATTTTGGAATAAGTTTCATACCATATTGCATGCCCTTGATATACCTGAAACGAGTGCCTATTAATACTCAGTTTATATTAAAAAGGTTAAAGTGTACCATGGGAAGGATCATGTTGTGGGTTTAGCGTTTCCTTCAAAAGAACTTATGTTATAATTTTGGAATGTCTGCTACTGTGTTCAGCATCATGATGTATATATAAAGTGTTGGTTTTCTGGATATCTACACTTTAGTTTGCCTTGTAGTGATCCTTTCTCCAAGGATTTGCTTTTCTAAGGAAAAGGATAAAAAGTTGTACTTCTATTCCGAGGTTGACTGTTATTCTAAATTTTTTGTAAGCTAACATGATTTGTATTCACAGACATATGCACATACACACACAAACACATATATATCCCTTTATTATTTTCATTTTGTGTAATGAAGGATCTTCTGGAATTTAGCCTTCTTGTTTTTGTGCCTTCTTAGTTCTCTTGGATGTACATGTTAATTGGATGTCTCTGTCTGGCATGGAAAACACGCCAGGCCATGAATTTGGCTATTATGGTTTCTGCAGCAGACAGCTGTTAGTGATTATTGTCATACTTTAGTCAGTCGTAGTTGTAAATAATAGTGCCAAATAGAGGTGCTATCTCAGAGTTGTCTTCGAGCAGCCAGAGTACCCTACAGAAATTGAACAGCGTTATGGCTAAACAATGGAAAACTGTAGCTGGGGAAGATGCTCTTGGAGTGGGTCAACAAATACATTTTTGAACTGTAAAATAGCATGATTCAGTGCTGCTTTAGAGAGGAAAATTTTAGATTTTTACTTCCTCCTTGGAATAAGAACCAAAACCAAAACCCTATTCTCAGTCACTTGTGCACATTGAGATGAGAGCAACCTCTGTTTTTCGAGCAACCTCTGTTTTTCGTCTGACATAGCCACCCTCTGGCATGTTTGCCAGCATTTCAAGTGTTCTCATTTTCTGGCTAATGGTGACATTTTTCGGCCATCCCTTACCTCTGGCCATTTCTGGTGAACCTGTCACTCATTTCAACGATCTGAGTTTGTGACCCATACATCTTCTGTTTGGTCTCTGCTAGGTTATATTTTTACTCTTTAAAACGGGTCTTCCATCTCATTGATTTTTGCACTTCTAAGTTTTAGTTTATTTTGGTATTCTGATTGGTCAGAATAGGCATACCGACCATACCTAACTGCTATCCTACTATAGCAGTATTTGGTGTTGGCCACTGCCACTATTTAGAATTGACTACTATCATCATATTTATCGACGCTGAATTGTAATGTGGATCAGGCAAATCCAGAACTGGCTTAGGGAGATGACGAATAGCAAGATGACACCACTAAATAGATGCAAATTAAATAATTTATATGTTATGCATATAAATTGATAGAGTTCAAGTAGCCATTAGAAGCTTAAATAGTATATAATGTAGAAGTATACAATAGCAAGAAAACTAGATCAAAATACACGAAAGGCTTGCCTAAAGCCATGAAATGTATTCATGAAAGGCTTTAATTAACGATTCAATAAACACAATAACAACATTGATGAACTAAGAACAAGATAAGAGTATAAGAATTGTACTAAACATGATATGGACCAAATATGATATAAAATAAGTGTGATATAAGAAATTAAGAACATAAAAACAAGAAAATAGGACAAGAACATAAGAATAAGAACAAAACAAGGCAAAGTTGGAGAAGACTTAGGAGATGGAAAAACATGTCACTTGAGGTTGAATCTTCATCAAGATAATGCCATGGACAATCATCACTTGACTCCTAGGAAATCAAGATAAAACTCAAAGGAAGTGGATCACTCTCATAAGTTTCTCAAAACTCTCATTTCATATATGATCAAAGAGATTTGCAATGGGTGGTGGTGACTAATTATAGCCTATTTGGCCGATTTTATCAATGGCCAAAATTAAAGGGAAATTCAAATTTAAATATCCTAGATCTAGATCAATGACCAAGATTAATCTCATACTTTCTATGTTTGTCTCACACCTTCCATGTTTGAGTCAAACTTCTATTGTTGTTGTCCCACTTCTATTGTTGAACAAGGCATCAATTTAAGTCCAATATATCTCTTCTACAAATCTAATTAAAGTCCAAATTAAAATTTGCAAATTATGAGCCCAGGAAATAGAAAATAAAGAAATGTTTTTGTGAGCAAGAATGTTGTCTCTTGTTATACTCCTTGTCACTCTCCTTGGAGTTATTCTTATATATTCTTGCTCATTTTCTTCTTTTATATTCATGCACTCATAATAAGTGCTGTTTTTTTTTTTTTTTCAAAAAAAATAAAAAATTGAAGACTTTCATTACCAATAGTCAGACGTTGTAGTGTTATGCTTTAAGTCAATAAGCAGCAAAAGTTGAGGAACATAAATAAAAATGAAATATAGCAAGAAAGGAGATAAGGCGACATACCTTAGCACACGACACAGGAAAAAAACAAAGAATAGAGAAAAAGAAAATGGTGAAAAAGGAAAATAGAATAGAAACCTCTGAGTGACTGTAAGAAGAACAAAACCAAGTCCAAAAGATGTGAACAGACAGGAGACAAGAGAAAGAGTGGTCTGGCAATTGACTGGAAATGCTGCCGGGGTGCTATGTTCACTCACTTCACTGACATCGTGCTGGAGAACTGTGGACGAGACAGTTTGCATCTAGTAGGGGGAAGAATGGGAGAGCAGCATTTATTCAATTAATGCAATTCGGCATGAATCAATGTTTGAAAAAGTTTTGAACCCTATCTATTGAAAAGGTTGGGAATGAAAAGACTACCTCCCCAAAAGTGGATAGATAACAGTCTAGAGCAAAGATGTTCTTTTAAGTCCATTATCAATTTTAGTTGCAATAGCTGCAAATTAGCACAATTTGGGCACCGAAGCAAACACTCCACAAAGACAGGATACAACAGCTTCTCTGGAATTGCTAGATTCTTTAATGCTACACTGCTTACAGCAGTGCTATCTCGTGTGATGGAGATAGAATATTTGAATGTGGCTTTTGAATCATTCTTTTTCTTCCTGTAGTCAAGTTATTTTGCTGTTATCTCACCCTTTTTATATCTATTTTTATTTCACATATTTTATATGTTTTTGGTATGGGCAGATTATTTGATATTCTTGTATACTATTCATTTTTGCATTGAGTAATGGACATATGGATAATTGATTTTCCTTTCCTTTTATTACTATTATTTGAATTTGCATCATGATATCTTTATCATGCTGCATCTTTTGTACGTTGGACATTTTAGTGAGGTCATTAACAGTTAACATCTAAAATAATTTTTTTATTTAACCTTGATCTTGTATAGCATGTTCGATTTAGCTTAACCTTAGTGAAAAATCATGTATTTTTTGAACGATCTCTCAAGGAGCTGAACAATATTTTTTTTTTGAAAATAAACTGAAGCAAACATGTACATAGTTGAGTTGCCTACTCAACTTGTCGTTATGCTTCTTACTTTGTTTTTAGGCTTAAATGCTTACTTCGTCCCCATGTTAAGAGGTGAATTTCTGGTTAATACCCAGTTTTAAAAATGAAGACATTGGGTCCCTATGTTATGAAATGTATATGAATAAGATCTACAAAGAAAGAACAAGTTCAACAAATCATCAAAGAAAAAGTTGAACAAGAGAGAGAAAAAGCTGGACAACAGAAGAGAAAAGAGAAAAAGTACAATCACATCAGCTTGGACTTAACTCTGTTACTGTCAACTTAATGGGAATGACCTTATTCATACACTTTTCATAACATAGGGACTCAATCTCTTCATTTTTAAAACCGAGTACTAAACAGAAATTCACATGACGAAATAAGCATTTAAGTCTTGTTTTTATATAGTATGATATTTTGAACCACATTTTGTGTTGGACATATGTTTTTGGAGGTCCAGTTTCGCAACCTAAGAGCTGGCAAATTTTAAAATTTTTTGATGTTTACTTCCTAGGAAGTTTAATGCTATATTGATTAGTGTGTAATGGAGGCCTAACATAAGTGTCAAGGAGGCATGGAAGGCATGGACGCTGGTTGACAGGATGTTCGATTATAGCCGTAGATTTGTTGTGTGGTCAAGTATTTTTATCCAATGTTTTCTCAGTGCTCCGCAGCAGAGAAAATCCTCTGTTGTTTCTGTACTTCCTTAAACTGTCTGATTTTCTCAGTGCTCCGCAGCAGAGAAAATCCTCTGTTGTTTCTGTACTTCCTTAAACTGTCTGATTTCATGCATAATATCACCCGGGATAGATCTTAGCGTTGAGGTAATGCTCATTATTTGGTGATATATTGATTCATGTGTATCAGATTGTGAACATTCTATTCAAGAGGACTTTGCCTTTATTCTTTTGAAACCTTTTATTTTTCAATTCAATTTCTCTCAAGTTTTCTTCTGACTTTCTTTAGTGTTTTCACCTTATTGGGTTGGAAATGTTTGAGATTGATCCTTTAGAAGAGGAAGGTACAATTAGTCCTTTGTGCTTTCATATTTGTCTATATAATCTTTTACGGTTATGGGGAGCTGTGGATGGATCTATTATCTTTCTTTTTTCTTCCTTACTTTGGCTTGATTATATTACTTATTACAAGTTTGTTCTCTGTAACCCTACATCTCCGATAGATTTCTTTTCCTTGTAAGAAATCCCTTACTAGTTCATAATACATTATAGAGATCTTTCCATTTTATATTTTGTTGTCTTTTACACATAACTCATTGGTGTTTTCATTGGTCATGGCTGCAAATTCTCGAGGTAAGAGGTGAGAAAATGAGTATACTCTATGCTGTTTAAGACAATCGAATACTCTATTGGGTTTGTGGCGATCGAATTTTCTATGGAACATTGATTAAGCACAATACTATTATGTGTTTTCCTAGTTTTGGGCAACCTTTTTTGTCCGGAACATTAAGTTGGATTTCCCTTATCTTGCACTAATGTTCTAGAATGGATATTCAAAGCAGAGGAATTCTTTAGGCCCTGTTCACTTGGAGGGATTTGGAGAAGAGTAATTGAAGGGATTTGAGAGGATTTGAAGATAAATTTTGTTGTTGTTTATTTGAGTGAATTTGGAGGTAAATTAGAGTGTATTTGGAAGTAAATTTTTTTAATCTGTCACGTCAATAAAATCCTACACTAATTCTCACAAATTTTACTTCCAAATACACTCTAATTTACCTCCAAATTCATTCAAATAAACAACAACAAAATTTATCTTCAAATCCTCTCAAATCCCTTCAATTACTCTCCCCCAAATCCCTTCAATATCCAAAGGGATAAGATCACTCAAGCTCCTACAACTGTAATTTTATTAGCATCTCTAGCTAAATTGTATGAAGAAAAATACATGGCCACTACCAAATTCTCTAATTTGAGTTATTTCTGAAATATCAACCACCCTACACTACCCAAACCTTAAAACTACTAGTCTTCCTCCATATCCTAATCTTGTACCCAACCTAAACAGTAATCGACCCATTAATGTCAAGAGCATCGTAGTCAAATTGAGATCTTACTCAATTAAAAAGGGATATATAAATCATAAATATGAATATCGTGACTTGAGTCATAAGACACTACAAATTTTATAAGATTTATACACACAAATTCAGTATAGCACACTTAAAATTCATTATTGAATTTCATCATATATAAAATAATACTTCCTTAGACACTACATCCTAGTTAAATAAGAGTAACTCCTTCCTAGTTACAAAATAGAAAATAATAACAAAATAATACTCCATCTAAGCAAAATAATATTGTAAGTTAAATTAATAACCTATAACATCCTTTAACTCCATTTCCCGCTCCTTCACCATTCAAATCAATGATGCCTAAATCATGTTGATGTAAAGTGTCATCCTCCTCAACTTGAATTGTGTTGGAATAAAACAAAATATGATGGAAAGCATTTGCTTTTGTCTGCCACCTTCACCCAAAAGCACCACTCACTCCCGTAAAATACTCCAAGCCACCAACCTTCTATTTGGACTCTTGCACTTCTTTTCTTCATAAATTGAGAAGCAAAGCAGCGTGAAGATACACCCCCCAAGAAACAGAGAAGGTGAAGTGAAGCCACACACCAAAACAGAGAAGCAGAATACCACCGTGAAGAGAAGAGAGCCACGGCGAAGGAGAGAAATAGAGTTTTTTGTGTGTGAGAGAAATACCGAGAGGTGTAGACACAGTACAATAGAAGATACTGTGAGTGTGAAAGTGAGAGTTTTGTATACCATCCGAGAGGGTGAGATTAATTGAGAGATCCTCAGAGAGTGAGAGAAACACTGTAATCCTACTTTCATAGTGGAGATATTTTTCTGGACTAGGTCCCGTGGTTTTTTCCGAGAGGATTTTCCACGTTAAAATTTCCAGTGTTAATTTTCTCTTTTCTTACGCTTTCATTTTTTACGCTTCCGCATAGTGCCCATTTTGGGGTTCACAGAGGAGGGAACAAGTACCGCTGTTTCACAACAGTGGTATCAGAGCTACCGGTTCGAAAAAGTCACGGTCTTGTGAAACTCAGGATGGAAGATCCATATTTTGTTTTATGGGGGAGTTTTGTTGGAATAAAACAAAATATGATGGAAAGCATTTGCTTTTGTCTGCCACCTTCACCCAAAAGCACCACTCACTCCCGTAAAATACTCCAAGCCACCAACCTTCTATTTGGACTCTTGCACTTCTTTTCTTCATAAATTGAGAAGCAAAGCAGCGTGCAACACACCCCCCAAGAAACAGAGAAGGTGAAGTGAAGCCACACACCAAAACAGAGAAGCAGAATACCACCGTGAAGAGAAGAGAGCCACGGTGAAGGAGAGAAATAGAGTTTTGTGTGTGTGAGAGAAATACTGAGAGGTGTAGACACAGTACAATAGAAGATACTGTGAGTGTGAAAGTGAGAGTTTTGTATACCATCCGAGAGGGTGAGATTAATTGAGAGATCCTCAGAGAGTGAGAGAAACACTGTAATCCTACTTTCATAGTGGAGATATTTTTCTGGACTAGGTCCCGTGGTTTTTTCCGAGAGGATTTTCCACGTTAAAATTTCCAGTGTTAATTTTCTCTTTTCTTACGCTTTCATTTTTTACGCTTCCGCATAGTGCCCATTTTGGGGTTCACAGAGGAGGGAACAAGTACCGCTGTTTCACAACAAATTGGAACCAAGTTTTCATTCAAATTCAATGCTTCATTGTTCCCATGCTTATCTTCCATAATCCGCTATTTAACGAATGAACAATCATCAAGTTGATTTTAGTTGGGGATTTTTGTATTCTTCAATTAGAAGCGAAAATGTACCCTTCAAACGAATGATGATATTCTTTCAAAAATCTTTATTTAAAACCACATATTCAATTATTTTTTCATCATTTGTTTTAGCAAACAAACTAAACTTTCATTCATTATTAGTAAACATTCTAATTAAGTTTTTCTTGTTTTCATGAAGGCACCCTATGTCAAATAAGATGTAATAAAGCGAATAATACTCTACCTGACAGTTTCTTCCTTTTGTGAAATGTTGTAGTAAAGAAATTATAGATTTTTTTTATTTCTTTTTTTACCTTTTGGAATTGTCTTCTCATGAATTGTGATCTTCTTCTCATAATACTCCAACAATAAGTTAACGCAATGTGTAACACAAGGTTCATATCCTTTTCCTGGATCAATAACTTTGTAGTTTGTTAATTATTTGTGTCAATTTAAACAACATTGTCTTTTTCCACCACTTCAATAATGTTATCCATCATTTAAAAACTTTCTCAATTGTTTTATATATAACAGATGCATCCATTAACTTTAGAAATACAATTCCTTTATGCTGTTCAACAAGAAGTTTATTATTGTCATTTTTTTCTTATCATTCCAACCATTAGTCATAATCACACATCTTATTTTCTTTCATTCATCCTTATGTTCTTGTAAAGCAAATGATGTATTTTTAACTTTCTCCTTCAAATATTTGACTTTAATCTCATGATAGGATAAGGGTTTAAATAGAAAGTCATGTCTTTAAATCAAATCAAACATAAAAATGAATTCTTCACTCTTTGAAAAGGTATAATGTTGTTATAGAAGAACTTAGCAATTGTTTGAGGTGCTTCCTTTCTCACATCTTTGTTAAACATGTTGATGGTAGCTTGTGTACTAATCATCCTCTTACATATGTTTTTAGGACTATTGCCTGATGCTTCATTGCATTTTCTTTTCTGATTAGCTTTAATTTTCACCTTTATATTAAGGCTTGATTTCTTATATAAATTTTGCTGCAAACTAACAACAATTTCATACATTTCCTTTTTCACTTCATTGGTAACACTCTTGCAAGCTTCAACACCCTTTTGAGTACAAGTGACGCTTCAACTGATAAGCTCTCCTTGTTATTTCCTTTTTACAATATTTGCATTGAAAATTTCTAGTATCCCCAGTAAGTAAAATATAATGTTTTCAACTCAAAATCTTATAATGTTTTCAACTCAAAATCTTAAGATAATAAATTTATCAATCTTCTATTTTATAAAACAGTTTAATTTTCTCGTTTCTAATTAATGTAGAAATTAAATCCACACATATTAAAAAAAATATGAAAGTGCATTAAACAAGTGCCATATTTAGAATATTGGAAAATATTGGTGCAATAAGATACATTAGATTTGGGATTTGTTTTAAAAGCCACATCTATTACTTTCTATTTACTTTTTACTCTATTATTCTAAGTTAAAATATTTACTAAATAATTTAATGTCATTCTTACACAAGATTATTAATAACATGGTGATAACTATAAACAAATTATCAACGTAAAAGGTTAAAGTTCACTTTAAAGATGGTTTAATTAATATTAAATTTTAATTTATAACTTTCATACATTTTCAAGGATGAAATAAGTTGATCATTTTACCAATTTGACCTATAAATATATAGTGAAATGAGTTGAAATAATAATATTTTTACCCACACCAAAGAGTTAATTAGATTAATTAGTTTTTAGGGTTAAAATGTAACATCCCAAAATATAGTATAAACTATAGAANGATTTTCTCAGTGCTCCGCAGCAGAGAAAATCCTCTGTTGTTTCTGTACTTCCTTAAACTGTCTGATTTCATGCATAATATCACCCGGGATAGATCTTAGCGTTGAGGTAATGCTCATTATTTGGTGATATATTGATTCATGTGTATCAGATTGTGAACATTCTATTCAAGAGGACTTTGCCTTTATTCTTTTGAAACCTTTTATTTTTCAATTCAATTTCTCTCAAGTTTTCTTCTGACTTTCTTTAGTGTTTTCACCTTATTGGGTTGGAAATGTTTGAGATTGATCCTTTAGAAGAGGAAGGTACAATTAGTCCTTTGTGCTTTCATATTTGTCTATATAATCTTTTACGGTTATGGGGAGCTGTGGATGGATCTATTATCTTTCTTTTTTCTTCCTTACTTTGGCTTGATTATATTACTTATTACAAGTTTGTTCTCTGTAACCCTACATCTCCGATAGATTTCTTTTCCTTGTAAGAAATCCCTTACTAGTTCATAATACATTATAGAGATCTTTCCATTTTATATTTTGTTGTCTTTTACACATAACTCATTGGTGTTTTCATTGGTCATGGCTGCAAATTCTCGAGGTAAGAGGTGAGAAAATGAGTATACTCTATGCTGTTTAAGACAATCGAATACTCTATTGGGTTTGTGGCGATCGAATTTTCTATGGAACATTGATTAAGCACAATACTATTATGTGTTTTCCTAGTTTTGGGCAACCTTTTTTGTCCGGAACATTAAGTTGGATTTCCCTTATCTTGCACTAATGTTCTAGAATGGATATTCAAAGCAGAGGAATTCTTTAGGCCCTGTTCACTTGGAGGGATTTGGAGAAGAGTAATTGAAGGGATTTGAGAGGATTTGAAGATAAATTTTGTTGTTGTTTATTTGAGTGAATTTGGAGGTAAATTAGAGTGTATTTGGAAGTAAATTTTTTTAATCTGTCACGTCAATAAAATCCTACACTAATTCTCATAAATTTTACTTCCAAATACACTCTAATTTACCTCCAAATTCATTCAAATAAACAACAACAAAATTTATCTTCAAATCCTCTCAAATCCCTTCAATTACTCTCCCCCAAATCCCTTCAATATCCAAAGGGATAAGATCACTCAAGCTCCTACAACTGTAATTTTATTAGCATCTCTAGCTAAATTGTATGAAGAAAAATACATGGCCACTACCAAATTCTCTAATTTGAGTTATTTCTGAAATATCAACCACCCTACACTACCCAAACCTTAAAACTACTAGTCTTCCTCCATATCCTAATCTTNATGATAAGGTAGAAGAATTATCCAGCTAATATAAAGTATTCTCTTTACAGTCATCCAAAAACAACTATAAATTTAAAACTTTATATATATACAGTAGGATACTCAAAACTATCTACAAGATTAAACTAAACTAACTACTCCGCAGCATCACCTCCATCCAATGCCTGCTCTAGAGACACCTCATCTCTCTCTGCTCCCACCCAAAGGATGATCATTGCAGAAGAAAGAACACCAATACATACAAAACACAAGCACACAACAGGATAAGCTAGTTTAAACAAAGATTAATCATATATTCATTTACTAAGTTTCATACAATCATACTTATTCATTCACATCACATAAACTCTTCATACATGACACCACATTGACTTTGACTATCCGAACTTAGAATGATTGTCGAGCTATGGCGGGTCGTGCACTCATGGTGGCTTCTACTGCTTTGCAAAGCCATTGTCAATGGGTTTCACCCTACCACACTCACGAGGTTAGTCTGTACCACGCCTTGGAGCATATTGGAAGCCCCCAAGACTAAGACCTCCTACTATTCCTCACGACATGGATTAATCCTCTCTACTTGAGAATGAAAGACCGTTGGAGTTTCAGGATAACCCCCAAGACTGAGCTCCTGCATTCATTCTAAACATACTTGAATCTTAACAAGAGAATTAACTTTGGATCACAACATAGGGCACCACCATGTAACCTCTCCGTGAGGTTCATGGAATTACATCCATCAATCATACTTGAAAAACCACATACTTTGAATGCACCAACTTTCACTTTAGAACATAACTCATAACAATAATCAATGATGTAATATAATACAAACTCAAACATACTTCATAAGGCACTCAATAGTTCATTTAAAACAACTTAGGACTAAAAGAAAAGAGTGAGCTCAATCTGGACCATTCACATAGCGCACACATTCGCAGGCGAATCCATACGTTTCTCACACAGCGAGTTGGGTCGCTATGCGAATCCTCAGACAGAGACCCATCCCCAAAGCCATTCGCACAACGGTTAAACTCGATATGCGAATAAACTCCTAATTGTATCAGACCCCAAACCCCTCGCATAACGCCCCAAATCGTTATGTGAGAGCCCCAAGCAATGGCTCAGACTCCCTAAACAGTCTAGAGCGCACCTATTTGCCATTCGAATAAACTTGGCAGTAGTCCCAGACCCCAACCATTCGAATAAACAGAATAATATACATGTGGTTCCCGAGAAATATGGAATCACAATGGTCAAGAATGAGAAGGATAATTTGACTCTTATTCAAGATAGAAGTGGGTCACATAATTTAGTAGTTGACCATCTTAGTAGGATTGAAAAGGGAAAAGATAACATTCCTATCGAGGATGACTTTTCCAACGAAGTCCTACTAGCATTACTTCCACCATGAAGGAGGTAAGTTCCCTCATACTTTTTCTGTGCATTCCATATATAAGGTATACATTGTGCAATATGCATAGTTTAAGTGTGGGGGTGTGGGAAACAATTAAATTTGTTTCCTATTTTGTTTGTTTTTAAATAAATGTTTGCATTGGATTTGAAAGTTTGAATCAGTAACTGGAATGATCATGAATTCAAGAAAAAAAAAATGAGTCATGTTGATATGAGTGGATTGCTTCTATGATTTGCTGATTGAGTTGACTAAAGAATTTCCTGATTAAATCTTTTGTGAAAGAAATTTGAATCATGTGAGTTTTGAGCTCAATGTTAAGGATGAACCACCATGCGCCATACCTATTTTTCTTGTGTGAATTGCCCATGTTTTGTTGATACTCTAATAGTTAGCTTGATTCTGTGTTGTGCAACTGAGGTAAATATGAATGATTTGATATGATTGAGGCATTTCTTATTTTAGTTACTTGGACAAATAAACTTGTCCTAACATTAATCCATTGGAACCCCCTTTGAGCCTTAAGCCTATTTTTCTTGTTTTCAGTCATTGTCAAATGAGAAAAGAAGAAAAATCATATATTCCTTACCTTAGGAAAAAAGAAGGAGTAATGGATTCTGTTAGAAGTAAAGTGATGAATAAGTGTGTGAGTGAGTACCTCACCCATAAAACAATAAAAAGGGTAAAAAGGAAGATGAAAAGTTGAAGTTTTAAAAAAAGAAAAACAAAATCTTCCTTAAAATAGCAAGAAATAAAGTTGTTTTTGAAATCAAGTGTCATTACTCTTTCTATATTAAAAGCTCAGAAATTCCAAGAAAATTTCCTACCTTTGCCTTGGCCTCAATACAACCTTTAAAAAGCACTCATGATCAATAATTACATGTTTTCTGAAGTATGTGAATGATAGAGTCTTGTTAATATCAATGGTGTCTACTTACATGGGTATTTTGAGTGTAAACACAAGCCAAAAACACTTGAGAGAGTTGAGGAGAAATATGTTGACTTAAGTGTTATCTTTCATATTTAATTTTCTTGGAAATTCAAAAAGGTCAACTCATGTGTGAAGAATAAAGTGATTTCATTTGCATGTCCATAAGTAATGCCTAAATGATTGATCTATGTCTGGTGCTGCTCATTCTTTTGATTCAAATGCAAATATGGAATAAAATGACTCAAAACAAAGTCTCAGAATTAATCAATTTTGCCCAGGAGTGCAAAAGGATAAGTGTGGGGGTGTGATGAGTGCATATTTATGCCCATATTTATGCTTTAAAATTACAATTTTTGATGAGATAATTGTGCTTAAATGGTTGATTTTAAGTGAAGCTGTGATGATTGAAATCGTTGGGTTTGAGAATAAAAAGGGACTTAAAAGGTGANATTTTTTTTATTTCTTTTTTTACCTTTTGGAATTGTCTTCTCATGAATTGTGATCTTCTTCTCATAATACTCCAACAATAAGTTAACGCAATGTGTAACACAAGGTTCATATCCTTTTCCTGGATCAATAACTTTGTAGTTTGTTAATTATTTGTGTCAATTTAAACAACATTGTCTTTTTCCACCACTTCAATAATGTTATCCATCATTTAAAAACTTTCTCAATTGTTTTATATATAACAGATGCATCCATTAACTTTAGAAATACAATTCCTTTATGCTGTTCAACAAGAAGTTTATTATTGTCATTTTTTTCTTATCATTCCAACCATTAGTCATAATCACACATCTTATTTTCTTTCATTCATCCTTATGTTCTTGTAAAGCAAATGATGTATTTTTAACTTTCTCCTTCAAATATTTGACTTTAATCTCATGATAGGATAAGGGTTTAAACAGAAAGTCATGTCTTTAAATCAAATCAAACATAAAAATGAATTCTTCACTCTTTGAAAAGGTATAATGTTGTTATAGAAGAACTTAGCAATTGTTTGAGGTGCTTCCTTTCTCACATCTTTGTTAAACATGTTGATGGTAGCTTGTGTACTAATCATCCTCTTACATATGTTTTTAGGACTATTGCCTGATGCTTCATTGCATTTTCTTTTCTGATTAGCTTTAATTTTCACCTTTATATTAAGGCTTGATTTCTTATATAAATTTTGCTGCAAACTAACAACAATTTCATACATTTCCTTTTTCACTTCATTGGTAACACTCTTGCAAGCTTCAACACCCTTTTGAGTACAAGTGACGCTTCAACTGATAAGCTCTCCTTGTTATTTCCTTTTTACAATATTTGCATTGAAAATTTCTAGTATCCCCAGTAAGTAAAATATAATGTTTTCAACTCAAAATCTTATAATGTTTTCAACTCAAAATCTTAAGATAATAAATTTATCAATCTTCTATTTTATAAAACAGTTTAATTTTCTCGTTTCTAATTAATGTAGAAATTAAATCCACACATATTAAAAAAAATATGAAAGTGCATTAAACAAGTGCCATATTTAGAATATTGGAAAATATTGGTGCAATAAGATACATTAGATTTGGGATTTGTTTTAAAAGCCACATCTATTACTTTCAATTTACATTTTACTCTATTATTCTAAGTTAAAATATTTACTAAATAATTTAATGTCACTCTTACACAAGATTATTAATAACATGGTGATAACTATAAACAAATTATCAACGTAAAAGGTTAAAGTTCACTATAAAGATGGTTTAATTAATATTAAATTTTAATTTAAAACTTTCATACATTATCAAGGATGAAATAAGTTGACCATTTTACCAATTTGACCTATAAATATATAGTGAAATGAGTTGAAATAATAATATTTTTACCCACACCAAAGAGTTAATTAGATT
This sequence comes from Vigna umbellata, assembly GCF_018835915.1. The sequence continues at coordinate 4,575 of NW_025901589.1, read as the reverse complement.
AATTAGTTTTTAGGGTTAAAATGTAACATCCCAAAATATAGTATAAACTATAGAAAAAAGTCATCACATACATGATAAGGTAGAAGAATTATCCAGCTAATATAAAGTATTCTCTTTACAGTCATCCAAAAACAACTATAAATTTAAAACTTTATATATATACAGTAGGATACTCAAAACTATCTACAAGATTAAACTAAACTAACTACTCCGCAGCATCACCTCCATCCAATGCCTGCTCTAGAGACACCTCATCTCTCTCTGCTCCCACCCAAAGGATGATCATTGCAGAAGAAAGAACACCAATACATACAAAACACAAGCACACAACAGGATAAGCTAGTTTAAACAAAGATTAATCATATATTCATTTACTAAGTTTCATACAATCATACTTATTCATTCACATCACATAAACTCTTCATACATGACACCACATTGACTTTGACTATCCGAACTTAGAATGATTGTCGAGCTATGGCGGGTCGTGCACTCATGGTGGCTTCTACTGCTTTGCAAAGCCATTGTCAATGGGTTTCACCCTACCACACTCACGAGGTTAGTCTGTACCACGCCTTGGAGCATATTGGAAGCCCCCAAGACTAAGACCTCCTACTATTCCTCACGACATGGATTAATCCTCTCTACTTGAGAATGAAAGACCGTTGGAGTTTCAGGATAACCCCCAAGACTGAGCTCCTGCATTCATTCTAAACATACTTGAATCTTAACAAGAGAATTAACTTTGGATCACAACATAGGGCACCACCATGTAACCTCTCCGTGAGGTTCATGGAATTACATCCATCAATCATACTTGAAAAACCACATACTTTGAATGCACCAACTTTCACTTTAGAACATAACTCATAACAATAATCAATGATGTAATATAATACAAACTCAAACATACTTCATAAGGCACTCAATAGTTCATTTAAAACAACTTAGGACTAAAAGAAAAGAGTGAGCTCAATCTGGACCATTCACATAGCGCACACATTCGCAGGCGAATCCATACGTTTCTCACACAGCGAGTTGGGTCGCTATGCGAATCCTCAGACAGAGACCCATCCCCAAAGCCATTCGCACAACGGTTAAACTCGATATGCGAATAAACTCCTAATTGTATCAGACCCCAAACCCCTCGCATAACGCCCCAAATCGTTATGTGAGAGCCCCAAGCAATGGCTCAGACTCCCTAAACAGTCTAGAGCGCACCTATTTGCCATTCGAATAAACTTGGCAGTAGTCCCAGACCCCAACCATTCGAATAAACAGAATAATATACATGTGGTTCCCGAGAAATATGGAATCACAATGGTCAAGAACGAGAAGGACAAATTGACTCCTATTCAAGATAGAAGTGGGTCACATAATTTAGTAGTTGACCATCTTAGTAGGATTGAAAAGGGAAAAGATAACATTCCTATCGAGGATGACTTTTCCAACGAAGTCCTACTAGCATTACTTCCACCATGAAGGAGGTAAGTTCCCTCATACTTTTTCTGTGCATTCCATATATAAGGTATACATTGTGCAATATGCATAGTTTAAGTGTGGGGGTGTGGGAAACAATTAAATTTGTTTCCTATTTTGTTTGTTTTTAAATAAATGTTTGCATTGGATTTGAAAGTTTGAATCAGTAACTGGAATGATCATGAATTCAAGAAAAAAAAAATGAGTCATGTTGATATGAGTGGATTGCTTCTATGATTTGCTGATTGAGTTGACTAAAGAATTTCCTGATTAAATCTTTTGTGAAAGAAATTTGAATCATGTGAGTTTTGAGCTCAATGTTAAGGATGAACCACCATGCGCCATACCTATTTTTCTTGTGTGAATTGCCCATGTTTTGTTGATACTCTAATAGTTAGCTTGATTCTGTGTTGTGCAACTGAGGTAAATATGAATGATTTGATATGATTGAGGCATTTCTTATTTTAGTTACTTGGACAAATAAACTTGTCCTAACATTAATCCATTGGAACCCCCTTTGAGCCTTAAGCCTATTTTTCTTGTTTTCAGTCATTGTCAAATGAGAAAAGAAGAAAAATCATATATTCCTTACCTTAGGAAAAAAGAAGGAGTAATGGATTCTGTTAGAAGTAAAGTGATGAATAAGTGTGTGAGTGAGTACCTCACCCATAAAACAATAAAAAGGGTAAAAAGGAAGATGAAAAGTTGAAGTTTTAAAAAAAGAAAAACAAAATCTTCCTTAAAATAGCAAGAAATAAAGTTGTTTTTGAAATCAAGTGTCATTACTCTTTCTATATTAAAAGCTCAGAAATTCCAAGAAAATTTCCTACCTTTGCCTTGGCCTCAATACAACCTTTAAAAAGCACTCATGATCAATAATTACATGTTTTCTGAAGTATGTGAATGATAGAGTCTTGTTAATATCAATGGTGTCTACTTACATGGGTATTTTGAGTGTAAACACAAGCCAAAAACACTTGAGAGAGTTGAGGAGAAATATGTTGACTTAAGTGTTATCTTTCATATTTAATTTTCTTGGAAATTCAAAAAGGTCAACTCATGTGTGAAGAATAAAGTGATTTCATTTGCATGTCCATAAGTAATGCCTAAATGATTGATCTATGTCTGGTGCTGCTCATTCTTTTGATTCAAATGCAAATATGGAATAAAATGACTCAAAACAAAGTCTCAGAATTAATCAATTTTGCCCAGGAGTGCAAAAGGATAAGTGTGGGGGTGTGATGAGTGCATATTTATGCCCATATTTATGCTTTAAAATTACAATTTTTGATGAGATAATTGTGCTTAAATGGTTGATTTTAAGTGAAGCTGTGATGATTGAAATCGTTGGGTTTGAGAATAAAAAGGGACTTAAAAGGTGATTTTTAGTTGTATAAATTATTTTTGGAAATTCTTACGTTATTTGTGCAGCTGAGAATATAAGTTTTATTAGTCCAAATGACAATTCAAGGCCCAAAATAAGATTTTGTTGCAATTTTGGAAAATGCTAAAGGGGCTAAAGTGCAGATAGAGAAAATTTCAGGGCATTTGTGTAATTTTGAAAAGTCAAAAAAATTAAAAGATAAAATTCAGTGTTGAAATAATTTAATTTGGGAATATCAACAGAAAATATCTTCCAAATAATTATCTAAATCTTTTATTTGGGAATATCAACAGAAAATATCTTCCAAATAATTATTTAAATCTTTTAGTTATTTGGAAGATATAAGATAAAAGATTTTATCAACTGAATATTCAAAGTCCAAGCCCAATCAAGCCTATATAAAGAGACCCAGGGGACTTCATTCATTCTCTCATACTCCTCTCACTTTTATTTCATCTTGTATTCAACTCCATTCATGGAGAGTTAAGCATCTAGGTCTATTTTGCTGTAATTCCATTATGGATTCTGAGGTTAGATTGAGTTAATAAAATTTTTTATTTTGATTATTGATTTAAGTTGTTCTCTCTCTATGTCTTTCATCTCTATCAAATTAAAAGCAAAGATTTTTGCATCATAATGTGTTTGAATCTACATGCATATTGATTATATGAGTTCTAGGGTTTCTATGTTTAATTGAGAATCTACTTTGATTTAATTTAGGAACTTTCATATGATTAAATGGTTTTTACTATCAATTGAAAATGTACTTTGGTTGGTAGTAATAATTTCAATTATAATCAATTGAGAATTTACTTTGATTGATTAGCTTTTAACTTGGTTAGGAGATTTAAGAATAGACATGATTAAACACAATAAAATTTGATTGAGAATGTACTTTGGTTGAATTTATTGTGAATAATCTAGAAAGGTTTTGCATTTGATTGAGAATTTACTTTGGTTAAATGCATGATCGCCCTCAAATTAATTAAGAATGTACTTTAATTAATTTGAAACCTAAATAATAATCAATTGAACAATTATCTGTGAATAATCGATGATGAATCTATATTGGAAAAGAAATGGAATTAGCCTATTTAATCATAACTGTTTTTAAGTTTCTTATTTGTCTTTAAACATTTTCCAAACATCACTTTTATTCTTGAGCATTGCATTCATAAGATTAAAATATTGAAAAGCGATTCCGTATTCGTTGGGAGACGACTCAGGGTTACTTTAACTCTGTCTACTTTATTGACTACTGACTTGGCAATACTGAAGTTGTCTTGAAAAGTAGTATTAATTTGATAGCTTCAACGAGAGCGTATCACATGTGTTAACAGACACAAAACAAAAACAAAATTTTAAAAGCAAAACACAACCATTGATAAAGCTGACACACTTATCCTTTACGACTTTCTTTACTAAAAAATGTTTTTTATCATTTTTTTTACAATATTTTTACAATGTACACGTAATTCTTAATTCAAACGGACTAATAAAATAATAACATATGGTCGTTACAATCAACTCAAAAACTAAAATGACAAGTACAATGTATTATCAACTCTTCCACTCTTATATTGATCACTTCACTAGTACAAAATACGGTAAAGAAGGCGGCCAATAGGTCCCGGTTTTCAGAGAACCGAGGTATATGTAAAGGCGGTGGCATTTTTGCAATTTAAGTGAATTTATAGGCCTCGGTTCTCTTA
>NW_025901588.1:48395-69629 GCF_018835915.1 Vigna umbellata | reverse complement strand
CAGAGAATGAGATTGGGAAGCCACAGTTCATGTTTGTCAATAGGAAATATAGATAATGTTTTATCCAATAGATAATGAGTTGTGTTTTTTGATTTAATTGTTGGTGTGCTTGAACCAAAATAAAATAATGTTGGAACTGTAATACATTTGGCTTCCACGCTTGGTACCTCCATAGCCGCCCGCAGGTAGATGACGCAGAAGCACAACTTTTCACCTTTTTCAACTCAATCCCATTTTTCTTCTGCCACTAAAATTACATCGAACACGGATTGAGTCTTCAAATTTATTTGGTTTTCCCTTGCATATTATTTTACTCTGGGATCTCTGTTACTTTTCCATTCCTCTGGCTATGGATATACTCTAACTTCAGTTTGAATTTTACAAAATCAAACTATCCCATTTTGAAAAACATTAAAATAAGGTTTAAATGTTAGGGCTTCGTAGCCTACGTGGATAAACACAATTTTAGTGCACAATGCCACATCAGTAAATGAAAAAATCCAGCTCACACCAATTTAACGCCGTCTCACACCACTTAACGGTTATGGAAAAATGTGATCACTATAACAAAAAATATGACACAATTGAGACAGAAAAAAACTTGAGGACCCAAATGAGATTTTCATACAAACTTGAGGACCAAGGGAGGGTTTAAACCAAAATTCAACAAGGTCGAGTATCTTTAGTGTTTATATAATATTAAAATAGAAACTTTAGTCATTAGAAAAAGAGATAGAAAACCCTATAGTCATGAAAGAAGTTGGAGAAGATAAATTATTTTCTGTCAAGGGAGAATGTTAGGAACCAAACTATTAAAAGGGCTTAGAATATTTTGTTGGATTAGATAAGGAGAACTATCTGAATTTGAGTTTTGTATGTTGTTGTGATATTTGTAAGGATTACAGAACATTTGTCTTTTGTTATGTAAATGATAGCATGATGATCATGTGTGGGGTACTTTGAAATATAGATGTCATTTAAAATGATCAATGTGATGCAGTGTCATTCCCGTAAATTAACTATTGCAGTGCAGTCTTTGAGAACTTAAAATGTGGTGCAGAATTTGTTTAAAATTATAAGTTTAATTAAGGTTTAATCCTTTACTACATCCCTATTTATGTACGAATATATCAATTGGGTCCTCGTTATTTAAAATGTATCAAAATGGTCAATAATTTTGAAAATTGATATCAATTGAGTCCTTTCCGTTAAGTTGGCTGGACGGCGTTAAAAAAATTGATGAGTGGATGCTGAGATGACGAACGAGCGCTCGTCCACCAGCGAACGAACGTTCGTCCAACAGCGAACGAACGCTCGTCCACCAGAGAACGAACGGTCGTCCAGTGTGGAACGAACGGTTGTCCAGCAGTAAGAGGTCGACGAGCGTTCGTTCTCTGGTGGACGAGCGTTCGTTCGCTGCTGGACGAGCGTTCGTTCGCTAGTGGACGAGCGCTCGTTCGTCATCTCAGCATCCACTCATCAATTTTTTTAACGCCGTCCAGCCAACTTAACGGAAAGGACTCAATTGATATCAATTTTCAAAATTAGGGACCATTTTGATACACTTTAAAAAACAAGGACCCAATTGAGAAATTAGTACATAAATAGGGATGTAGTAAAGGATTAAACCTTTAATTAAGTATATTATATTGAGGTGCAGTCTTATATCTTTAAAATATTATAAATTATGTGCATGAAACCATTATTAGACAACATTATTTTGTTTCAGCTTCAGGATTACTATATGATGGAATCATTCCATTTAATATACTTTTTCTTAAAACTATAAATGGGCACTAAAGTTTTGGTGTCAGCACGAAATTTTTAAGCCATAGGCCCTATTAATCATATATATATATATATGGTTGCGGGTTACGAAAGTTAAATAGAGAAGTGTTTTTGTTATTAATTATTTATTAGGTTACAAAATTTTAGCAATTATCATTTATATTAGTAGTTTTTTACTTTTTAATTATTTTTTTTAAGAGAAAACTGTGGGTTGTGAGTTTCAACACTCAATTTTGTTCGGATAAATAAAATTAATTACAAAAATAAAATAAAAATAATAAATAAAAATAATACTATTTGTTTTACTGTTTGCATCTCTAAATTAACTTTTTAACTCTTAGTCCAATGACACAAAATAATCTAACACTTTTTTACTTCTTCACTACCTTTCTTCTTTTCACATCCCACTCTCCACATCACCCTTCACATCACCATCCACATCGTCCACCATTTTCATTTACTTTCTCCACCTAATTTCCATATTAATTTTTATATACAAACTTTTCTAATTATTCCACTTACCTTTTTTAATTATATCTTCTTCATCAACCTTTTTTTATTATTTCCTTCCTCCATTTTCTCCATCTACTTTTTCACCCCCATTTTTATATTAATTTCTCTTTCTAACTTTTATTTATTCCAACATTTTTATAAATTATATTTTATCCACCACCTTCTCCACCAACCATTTTTAATTATTTCCTTCATCCATTTTCTTCATCTACTTTTCCACCCCACTTTTTTTTATTAATTTCTCTCACTAAATTATATTCATTCCATTCACTTTTCTAAATCATATTTTATTCACCACATTCTCCACCAACATATTTTATTATTTTCTTCATCCATTTTCTTCGTCTACTTTCCCACCCCACTTTTATATTAATTTCTCTTACTAACTTTTATTTATTTCATCACTTTTCTAAATTATATTTTATTCACCACCTTCTCCACCAACCTTATTTTATTATTTCCTTCGTCTATTTTCTTCCTCTACCCTTTCCACTAACATTTTATATTATTTTTCTTTACCAACTTTGTCCACATAATTTCCTCATTAACATTTTTTATTATTCCCTCCATCCACTTTCTTCACCTGATTTCTCCATCCACTTTTTATATTATTTCTTTCACTTATTTTCCACACCAACTTTTACTATTTACTTTTTTTATTATATTTTATTTCATCTAATTTTTCCACCTATTTATTATATTATTTTTCCACTCCATTTTACACACAATTACACAATATATGTCTCTTCTCTCACACATCAAACCTCTTCATTCTTCTCTTACACAATACATATCTTCTCCATACTCAACCATCATCAAACACTTCAACACAACATCTTCTCCTTCATATCAACATCTTCTAAAGCTTCCACTTTCACTTGCATCTCGATTGGATTATTCTTGTTTTCTCATCCAGGTTCTTATCTCTTCACCTTTTTTTTAGTTTGAATTATCTTGTTAAATTTTGTTTTATTATTCCATAATTGTTTTTGTTGCTTTTTATTCTAAATTTTCATTTCTAAACCATTTTCTTTTTTATCTCTAATAAAAATCACAAAAATATCGATTATCATGTGAAGTCTCATATTTTCTTGATAATTCAATTTTTCATAATAATAATAATTATTGTCATGTCAAGTCTCGGACTTGCTTGATAATTACATTTTTCATAATCATTTTGATTATCATGTCAAGTCTCGAATTTGCTTGATAATTAAAAAAATTAAGTTAAAAAAAGTGTAGGTTTCTTGTAAGGAGGTGTGAATCTGTGTAATTATTTTTTCATCTTAATTTTTCTCAATCATATCAATCATGTCAAAATTCATAAAAAAAAATAAAAAACTCTTCAAAACCACAAAAATAATTTTATCTTCCATTTATTTCATATGTAGCTTATTGTCAGGTTCACGTCCCAAAAAATCCAAAATTTTCCATAATCATTTTCAAATGTATTTTCCAAACAAATTTCCAAGTCATTTTCAAATAGTTTTAAAAAGAATCACGTACCCCTGATTTCTCATATGAGAATACATAGGAGCAATGTCAATCCTTGTCGGGCTTCCTAAAAATAAAATAAAAATATTTTTCTTTTATTTGTATTGTCTTGCATTGTTATTTTTGGGGAAAATAACCATTTTGAAAACCACATCAACTTTGCACATTTGATTAAAGGTACTGTCTTAGGGAAGACACTGTATGGTGTTAATACCTTTCTTACACGTAACCGACTCCCGAACTCAAAACTCTGATTTGGTAGACCATGTCTTACTTTTATGGTTTTTTCGTAGCTTTCTAGAATAAATTATGGTGGCGACTCTAAACTCATGATTTTCAAACTTCTTTAAGTTTTTCTTTCCCTTTTCTCATTGAGCATGTATATTATCGTTTTTTTAATATTTGAAATAATTCTATGTGTGTCTTTCTATTTTAAATAATTGCATGTGTGTATTTTTCTTATTGCATGAGTATATTTCTGTTTATAATTGTTGAATATTAAACCCTAGGATAGAAGACATGTTATATATCTACCTTGGATTTTTCTGGTTGTTTTGCATGTGTTTTTTTTAGTAGTCTTAAGTTTCTCTCTTCACACACTTTACACAATAGGTTGTTGTTTTTATTTTGATATTGGGCCTTATACCCGGGTTTGAGTGAGCCTTAAGGAATGGAGGTCCAACGATTGTCATGTTAGATCTTGGATCTACTTGGCTATTGGAAGACTTCATCTAGAGTTTGCTTCCTCTTGGCATACTACATTTGTTAGATCGTTTATCGTTGTGGTTATGTCCTGAGGATGACATCAGCTCTAGAGGCTTGTGAGATGATTTAGAGCTACCATTGAATTAGCATGTAAAAAGCTCATAGACAAAAACAAGTTTTTCCATACCAAGTATGACACAAAAGGGAGATTAGTTTCAATATTTATTATTCGCATTTTCGTTATACTTGAAAATAAAATTTTCATGATATTAAAAAAAAAAGATATATGAAAAAAAATAGTGTTATGAATTAATTCATTTTTAATTATTTTTAATTTTGCTTTTTACCAAGTTCCTCAGAATTTCTTTAAAAAAATGGTAAAAAAAACTTATTTTAACACGTCAAATTCATAATTTTCTCATTTTTTGTAAAAACATTTTGAGCATACAATTATTTTTTTATTCTTTTTATATTGTAATTAAAAATTTCATAACATGTGCATAAATTTGTTTCTTGATGTTTTCGGATTAATGGTCAATTTTATTCATATGAGTGACCTATATATCCAATAAAAAAATTATTAAAAGAAAATTGAAAATAAAAAAAAAGAAAATTTTTCAAACTCATTTTTAACATTGTCACACTAAGAAACATTTTTTAAGCTCAATTGTTTATCTCATTAAGTTGAGTTGTGTTTGTCCATTAAGCCCAATTTTGTGTGGCTTCTAAGCCTAGTTTTGTCTTATTCCCTAAACCTGTAAGAACCTGAAAATTTGGATTTAAAAGAGGGGAGTATTAGATTAATATAACCAGATAATTTTTTTAATAGAAATAGAATTTTTGGAAACAAATCTGGTTCATTAGTTTAATTCCATTCTCTCTTCAGAACCAAGTTCTTTCTTTTCTCTGCCTTCTCTCTACAACCTCACCACTTTCTCTCTTCAATCTTCTTTCACTAAGCCAGTAGATTTCGTTTTAGGTGGTGCTCAAACGTCCGCGACGTAGAGGGCTTCAAAATCATCCGATTGGTTTTGAGTTCTAAGCTGGTAAGTCCCTCCATGCAAGCTCTTCTTTGTTCTTGAACCTAACACATGCAATCTGTTATTTGCATGTGTCTTGTGCTTTCATTTTCTTCAATTTTCCACTCCATTTTAGCTATAAGAGTTGTTTTCTAGCATCAATGTGGTGCTTTGTAGGGTTTGGTCGGGTCCTTGCTATGTGAGGCATTGTTAGAGCATTCTAGTGGGCTGTACTGCTCAACTCCAAGGTAAGGGGAGCTAGGATTTGTCCTTTTATTTAGTTGCATGAATTGTATGCTGCGTTTTGTACTGCTGTGTTGTTGATGTTGTGTTTGGACTTGGAAAGATTAAGTTGCATGTGTTGAACCTTGGGATAGTGGAAACTGAAGTGTGATGTTTGTGTACTGTTTGGATGTATTTAATTACTGAAATAACTATGTTGAAGTGCTTGTGGTGAGGGACCTGTTGTATCAGTGAATGAGTAGGAAATTTGGGTGTTCTATTAGGGTTTTGGGTCACTTGAGAGGAAGTGAGGTATTGATCTTTGGAAGTAGGGCTTCTTGGCACAATGAGCCTGTTGGGACCTCTTAGGCAAGTCATTTGTGACTTGTTAGGATCATAAAACTGGCCTAAAATCTGTTAGAAATGGTAAAATCAAAATTGGGTCCTTAAGTTGTAGGAAATGATGTTTCAAAAGATAAAATTGATCTTAATCACCTTGGATTAGTAATAGGAAGGGTTAGGATCATCTAGGCAGGTGTAATTGAGCTTAATACACGAATTGGAGGTCTTGGAAGTTGGCCAAGAGGCCCAGAAATGATAAGGGCTGGTGTGAGTGTGTGATTCTGCAGAATTTGCATTCTGTAGAATTTGCGTTCTGTAGATGATGCAGAGTCGCTATGCGAGCTGTCTCACATAGCAAGACCCTGTAGAGGTTGCTCACTATTTGGGTAATTCGTTGTGCGAGCTGGTGCATTGTGCGAATGACCAGAGGGTGTTGCTCTCTGTTTGTGGATTCGCTTGGTGAATCCTGTCGCTATGCGACTGGTGGTGGTCTGGAACCACTGCCCATTTAATTCGAAAGGCGAGTGGGGCGCATAACGAGAGTTTTAGGGGGGTTGGTCTCTGTTTGGGCTCTCGCATAGTGACCTGGGTGCGCTATGCGAGAGGTTGAAAGTCTGATGCATGCTGCGAGTTAATTTGCATGGCGAATTAGGGGGTTGCATTGTGCGAGACCATCCTGTCTCGCCTTGCGAATAGGGTGCGTTGTGCGAACCCTTTGGGTCCAGTTTTCTCTTTTGCGCTTGTTTCAGATGAATTAAGTGTGTGGAATGATTGAGATGCATATAATGATGGTAGTAATATTATTGAACTAATGGTATGTGGATGTATGAGACATGTTTGGTGATTGAAAGTATGTGGTTTTTAAAGTATGGTTAATGGACGTAATTCCATGGATCTCAAAGGGAGGTTACATGGTGGTGCCCTATAGTTTTAGACGTAATTCCATGATCTTCAAGGAGAAGATTCATGGTGGTGTCCTTACTGTTTAGAATGATTTGCATGGTAGCTCAGTCTTGGGGGTTTTCCTGACGCTCCAATGGTCTTTTATTCTCAAGTAGAAAGGATTCATCCATGTGGTGAGGAGTAGCAAGAGGTCCTAGTCTTGGGTGCTTCTAGTATGGCCCAAGGTGAGTGATAACGGACTAACCTCGTGAGTATGATAGGGTGAAACCCATTGGCAATGGCTTTGCAAAGCAGTAGAGGCCACCACGAGTGCATAACCCACCATAGCTCGGCAATCATTCTAAGTTCGGACGAGTCAAGTTTAAGTGCAACAAGTCATGTGTGTGTAGTGTAATGTATCTGTCTTTACTTGCATGTTGTCTGTGACTGTTATAATATGATTTTTATATTTAACTCACCCTTGCTTCTGTGTTTGTGTTGCTAGGGTATGCTTTTCTTTTGCAATGATCATCCACTTGGATGTGAGCAAAGGCGGATGAGGTGCCTCTGGAGTAGGCTTTGGAGGAAGACAATGTTGCTGCTTAGTCTCCTTAGGATTCTTTTAGTATTTCTTGTATTTTGAATTACTATTTAGTACTTAATGTTTTAAATTATGGCAATATTTGGGATGATTGTAAGCCTGACAACCTTATTTACAGTCTACTCTAACTGTTCTCTTTTATTTAAATGTGCACTTACTATATTATATGCTTCTATATAATCTGGGATGTTACAAAACCCAATTTTCTCCCTCCACCACCCCATCTTCACAAAATAATTCACTAAACTTATTTGGAATTTAAGAAAAAATTAGGGAGGTGTAGGGAGAGGATTGGGTGATGGAGGGAGCATCACTCTATGAAAAATAAAAAGAAAAAATATTTCAATAAGTTTTATCATTTTTTCTTCACAAAATAAAAACACAAAAAAATATACATCACAATTTGACTTATTTGTTTTCGATATATATCATTAACTGTGACATTAAAAAAAATAAAACAAAAAAATAAATTAATTATAATGGATGTCATAATTTTATGTGGTCAAATGACTAAAATTATATTTTCTGATAAATTAATTATGCATGCATTGCTTGAAAACATTCATCTCCAACTTTCATTGAACAAAATATAGTCTTGTTATTTAAGCCCAAATAATAAACACAAGTTTTACATTGTGATATTACAGGTACGTCCCTCTATTTTATATGATGTAAGATCTCATTTAAGTTCTATTCTAATTGTGAATCTCATTTTAAGATTTTAAAGTAACCTTTTTATGATTTTTTTAAACAAAGTTTAACATACTTTTATTTTCTAATTATACATTTAACAATAAAGTATAAAACATGATTTTATAAGAATAAAATCTTAAGTTTTTTCTAATTTAATAAATGTATAATATTTTTTTATAAAAAATTATTGTTTATAACAACCAATTAGTACACATAATTTGAAACATTTTATAGGTTAATTTTATTCTATGTTTACAAATAAATGACATGTCTAAAGCTATTACACACAAACAATATTTTTTGAAAAGACAAAATCATAATGCTATGAAAACAGTCATACCTTGTTAGGTTCTACACTATACTCTGATATGGGAAAAAATTATGACTTGTGTATAAAAAAGTTTTGTAAATAAGATATACACATTAAATACTACATGAAAAATATTTAATACATCTTCAAGCTTGAACATAAATGGAAGACATCAAGATCTCACAACGGTTTTAAAAGGATTTGCAAATATTTTGAAGAAAAAATGTGGACAAAAATCATGACACAACAAAAATGGTAAAAACAACTCATGTCATCTTTTGCAATTATTAAAAAGTCTTAGTTTGTGAGCAATAACACTATTGTGTTCATTAGCAACCTAAAAAAGTATTCTAAATTTTTATCTTAAGAAGTTACCATCTTTTAGTGAGCAAACATGTGATCATTTAGATCACACTCTTTAAGTAAACATTTTAGCTAAGAGTTTTTGGGTGTTAAGTCAATAGTAGTTAAGGTTAAAAAAAATGTTTTATATCTGGTAGCATTAGTCTGTGAATGAAACTTGATCATCTTAATCAAGAACTGAAGTATAAGTTTTCAAAAGCAACCAGTATAAATACACTTAATGTAAATCTTTTTGTATCCTTATATCATTGAAGTAACATGTAACTAACTAAAAGTTAGAGAGTTTTATTAAAACACACTTCCTAAAGTATTTTGTGGCAATGTGTATGTTAACTTGAAGTCGTGTTTAAAGATCTTTGACAAACACTATTTTTATGAGGACTTCTTAACAATACATCTATCAAGTTAAAACTTCATATTTAAACTTTTATCAGACGTTGTTTCCAATTTTTTTTTTAAGTTTTAAAAACGCATTTCAACCATGTGTTCTTGTGTATTATTTTACCTATTATCACAAAATATACGATAATTTAAAATATAATAATTTGTATCATTTTTGATCTCCAAACTTCTTTTATAAGAACTCATTATTGAAAAAATTATTTGTACAAGTATTTTCCTGTGAGGAATTAACACTACCGTTATGGTTGCAAACTCACTTTTATCAATCCTAAACCCACAATCCCTTAGTCCAACCTCGTCTCTCAGTTTTGTTCTTTTCTTCCTAGCCAAGTCACTCAAATAGACCTCACCAGCACCCCTATGCATAAAACAAACACTCATTGCTCATCATCTCTTTCTTTTTCACCACCTTTTATGTCCCTCATTCCATTCCTCAGAACATATCTCCATCTCACTCATCCTAACCACCTATGCATTAGTCTTCTTATCCCCACCTTGAAGCCATGTCAGTATATGCATTCCTTACCTTATAGTCTCAGTTATTGAGTTTCAATCACAAACATAAGGTACAACTCAATGATCACTAGGCTAATTTATTACTCCTTGCTGGGACAATATTAGGAACTCCTCTACCTTGACATTTCAAGGTTTCACAAGGATTATAGTGCCAACAGAAGAATTTTTATTCCTCATCAAGGAAATGAAATGTAAAATTTAATTGTAAAACATAAAACTTACCTCTTGGACGACCTCTGGATAACCTGCCTCGATGGCAAGAATAGTAGACCACGACAACCAACAAAACCCTACCACGGACCCTCCACCTTAGTCCCTCAACCAACACCCTACACCTGCTCTGTGAATGACCCTACAATAGCCTATAAAACGCAATACACCAATAGAGTCAGAACAAACACACATTATTGGGATAACAACACACTTACAAGTGTCACCCAACAACAACGTTTTGCTCGAAGAACCCACTGAACGAAGAACCCACTAACAAACAATAATACTTACCACCGGCCGCGAATGAGGGCATAATGGACGACGATCCACAACAGCAGGAGGGACTCCGATAGCTCACACACACTGAACGAAGAAGCACTCACACTAGTCGAGCCTCTATGAAGGACGAGGTGTGCATTCACACTAGGGTTGCGGAGAAGAAGGGTTCTAAGGTTCTGAACGCTTCTAAAGCCTTATAACTATGGGTTCTGTCGAAGAGGGAAAATCAACCTCCCAAATGTTTAATTTAATTTCCTGACCCCTTACCAGCGGCCCCAATCCTTCGCTAATGCTCGCTAACCATATCATTGCCTTTACCGGCGGGCCAAATCCTTCACTAATGTTACAGCCAACAGTCCGTCAGAATATTCTTTGGTAAAACAATAATACCGACGACACCAAATCCTTCGGTAAATATCCGCCGAAAATTTCAACATTTCTTGTAGTGGCGATAGCAAAACTATAAATATTATAATACTTTTTATACTGATTATAGTTATAACAGGTATAGAAAGTAGACATAAAGAAGAAAACTTTTGTCATAAATAGTCCTTTTTGTCATAAAGAAGAAAACTTTCCTTATAATTGGTATAGAAAGTGAACACGATGATATTTTTGTAATAAATATGAAAAATTTCTATACCGATTCTATTTATAACCGATATAGAAAGTAGACTTGATGACATTTTTTTAAGAAATAAGAAAACTTTTTATATCGGTTCGAATTATAATTAATATAGAAAATAATTTCTTCTCTCGTCTTTTTCCCTCTGTCTCTCTCCTCCGTCTCTTTTCGCATCATGTCCAAGCCATTATCGCCTTCGGCGCTTTTATGTTCGCTACCAAGAACAATTCTAAATCCAAAACACCCAAGTTTCCATCACCACCCAAGAAAGAAAATATCTCCTCTCCACTTCCTCACAAAACCCTAACAACTCCAAATCCCCTAAAGTACCTTCTCCGTCCATAGCCTTATGTCTGTTATGTTTCTCTTTCTCTCCTTTTCATCAGGCAACACATCATTCATCCACCATCATCACTTATCTCTAGCATCAAAACTCTAGGCTCCGTTCATTCGTCTCCACACCAGTTACTATGCTCCTCCGACGTCCATTGCCAGTCCTTGCTGAAATAGGGTTTCGTCAACGAGAACCATTACGCGTTAGCCATCTGTCATTCCTCCTCTGTACTTGTTGCCATGAGGATGCCCTGGGTCTTCTTTGGTCATGCGTTAACACTCTCACCCTTCAATAGGAAACAAGTTCATTTATGTTATCCCCTTCCTATTTTAGTTTTCATTCCTATTGGGGTATTAATTAAGTTTTTAGAACAAATTTTGTTTATGTTATTCACCTATTTAGGAGTTTTTGTATCTATCTATAATTTGGATTTTGCTATTATGTTCATTGAGAGAATCTAGGGATATTTGATTTGCTTGGTGTAAACAATTTTGATGAAGTTCAATCAAGTGTTGATATTTGCAATGGATAATTAGATTAAGCTTTGAATCTTGAAGTTTCAAAATATTATTGAGTTTGATTTTATAACTAGATTAATGTAACATACATTTTTATTTTTATTGCTTGAAAGATTTTATAAGGGCTTCGCTGTTTGAAATACTTCTTTATACCTGTTGTGCATTTAACCGATATAAAAAGTAAAATTTTTTACACCAGTTCTGAAACTGATATAGAAAGTGAAAACTTTCGATACCCTTTACTTTTATACTAGTTCTAGAATCGATATAAAATACATTTTTTAATCGGTATAAAAAGTCTTTTACGCACTAGTGACTCATTCTATATTGTGGAGAATTAACTTTACCTCTACTAAGCTAGGATACAATAGTACAAAAATCGCGTACAACGTCGAATATTTTGGGCTTTTAACTACGAATTCGCGAACGACGAATATCAGGAGACATTAAATATACGTCGAATTTAAAAAATTTGATGTTAAAATTAACGTCGAGTTTTGTTAATATTAGACGTTAAACTTAACGTCGAATTTTGTCAATATTCGACGTTAATCAATTTGTTTTATTTTTTTTAATTAATTGTGATCCTTGTTTACAACTCTACGAGACCTAAAAAGCAACAAATTTCAGATTTTGGTATTTTATAAAGCATGAACTATGAACGTGTAGTGTAATATCAACAACAAACAATAATAACCAACAACAAACAAGTTCAATCAAACAACAACAACAAACAAGTTCAACTAAACAACAACAACAAAGTTAAAAAAAAAACAACAAACAAGTTCAACAAATAAGTTCTTCAAAACGAAAACGAAAACAAAAACAAAAATGAAAACGAAAACGAAAACTAACCTTCGAAAGGTAAGTTCATTGGAATAAAATTTCATCACAGTGAGAGAGAAAACAGAATACGCCTATGAAGGACAACAAGAGCACGAAAATAATCGGTTAAAACAAACAAAAATCATACATAAAGTAATTAATTAACATGCATTTGTATCAAATGAAAGAAAGATTACATGTGATGCTCGTCAAATTTCGTTCAAGAAAAGTTTGGGAAGAGAAGAGGGTATCGCGCGCTAAGATAAAGTGAATGAATTTTCAATCTCCCGCTCAAATTTTTATTGAATTCACTAACCTTTTGACGTCGAATTTAAAAGTCATTCAAAATTTTATATCATTTTACGTCAAATTACAATTATAAACAACATTTAATAATTAAATTTATTTACAAAAATGTCACCGCTCATTTTTAACGTTGGTTATTCAGTGGTTGGACGTTGAACACGTGACGTTCTACGCTGTTTTTGTACTAGTGATACCGCCTACCAGTATCTCCTTATGCTTGTCGGAGACACTCTTCCGTTAGATAACTTAACCAAGAAACAAGTAAAGTTGCTCACAGGTAAGCTGGTCGTTGGACCTTTGGGCTAATGGGTCCATAATTGTGAACCATTCAGACAGGAACCCATGATCAACAAAATATACTTATAGATATTATTTTAACTGTAATTTGACTTTACTTTTGGACATTGATATGAATTTAACCAAAATCTTTGACCAAGTACTAATTTGAGTGTTGGAGATTTTTCTACATATCCCTTACCATTCGGTACAGGAAAAAGGGACTTGGAAGATGAGTATAGGGGTGGTGAAGGTTTGCTGAATGGAAGGAGATTTTGCTATATACGTTTGGTTTCGTAAGAACATTAAATATTTACTACAAAATGTTTTTATATTATCTTGCTTAACTATTTTAAAGTTTTTAATATTTTTTATTAAATTAGAAACATTATTATTATTTTAAGGTACACAACAGTTTTTACATTATGCACTTTGTTTGGTTGAGGATGTTAAAGAGAACATGAATGAGATAGTTTGGTTTAACCGAAAGACAATGGACATAGTTATACAATTATTAGTAATATGTAATTGATTTTATTGAACTATAAATGCTAGCGGTTTTTTTTTTATTATAATGTCAAAATTAGCCTTAGTTATATTCTTTAAATTATAAACATATTTTTTTGATAAAAAAAGAAAAAAATAAATGAGATAATTGGTACAAATTATTTATTAAAAATATTCTTGATTTAAAAATAATATTTATTCATTAAAAATGATAATTTTAAAAAAATGAGATGTGCATGTAAATATGGACAATGATATGTTAACACAAATTTTTTTACAATTTTGACATATCACATGTGTCAATTTTTTTCATTGAATTTAGGATACATAAGTAAAGTAATAAATAAATAATAAACCAGTAAGAAAATGACATATATATTATGTCAAAATGTTGTAAAAAAAATTAAGTCAAAATATCTTTTTCCTATAAATATTGTTATTGAAATGATTCATTAAGCATGCATCAAATGTAAAGAACTCACGCACAGGAAAAAACAAATGACATCAATGAACAAATACAACATTGGTTACATGTGTGGGTACTTCAAATAAAGGTCCAAGAGGCTAAGCCATGCCCGACGAATGGTGGCCAATGGCTTGTGGTGGCCTGTGAGGAAGCAAATGATGGCTTGGGTCCTGAAACTTATGGCTTCCAAGCATGGAGTTCTAAGCCCTAGATGTTCAACTTCTTTCAAAAATGATTTTAAACTCTGGATACAATCCAAAAACAAAAAATACAATATAATCCAAAATCATGTGAAACTCCAAATAAAATCTAAAAGCATAAAAATACAAAATAAATTACTATCTAACATCAAATCATTGTTGACACTTATCTATCTATAATATTAGAGTCTTAAATGGATAAATCCACAACATATAAGATTTTAAGTTTAGGATTTTCATTTTTTTAATATAATTTAAAATTTATGGGTGGGTTGGTGAACCAATCCAGCTCACTACGGGTTTAACCTAGGTGAGTTGGGTTCTTAGTTGGTTGGGTTCAATTTTGTCCATGCCGAAATTTTCATTTTTTTAACACGAATTTGCTTGATCCCATGGTGGGCTGGGTTAGCCCGTAAGTTTTAACCCATTTTGACAGCACTAGCAAAAGTAATGCAAGGAGGGAAATTGGAAGTGAAATATTTTGATGGAATACCTAAAATCAGTAGGTAACAAATATATTATTTAAAAATAATGTAGTTTGAAATTCGTAGGTAATATTTGTATTAAATTCAATTTATCTATGGGTTAAAATGAGCAGGTAATATTCGTATATAATAATTAATTTACTTATGGATTTGTATCCGTAAATAATAATCGATAGATAAATCTTGATTTTCTTGTAGTGCATATCCTTTAATCAGTCTTCTTTCAATTGTTTTCCTATGATGAAATCGACAATATCTTCAGTTTAAGAGATAATTAAGAAGTCTATTAATTCATCGTTTCATGTCCATTACTTCAAAGGAAACCATCACAAAGAAGGTTTTCTCTAATTTCAATTGCATACAACATTCTTCCATTCAAATAGTTAATATTTAGACATTTAAACTTGACTTCATTGCTACTTCTATCTTGATTATGTTGCACAGATTGTATGAATTCTTCTACTTCTTTCTCATACTCAACATTAATGTATGATGAATTAATACAACCCTAATATATAAGTATATGTTTTGAAACTGTATGAATAATTTTAGGATTGTCTAAATAAATAATCACACCACTTTTGTATTCAAGGTGCGACTCTATCCCATTCAAAAATATTCACTTTAGTTCATTAGTACACATCAATTTTAAATAACATTTCTTAAATGTCACAATTTTTTTTTCAACATTTCTCATTGTTCTTTAAATTATATGAAATGAAAATAATTATCATTTCTCATTTCTCATTTCTCATTGTTCTCACTAGTGGCCATTGTATTGAAACGAACCAAGTGTTTGAACTTGTTCGTATATTCAGAAACGGACATTCCGCCTTGGACGAGCTGCAGAAATTCAACCTCTTTGGCAAAGCGGACGCTGTCAGGGAAGTACTCTTCATAAAACTTGTTTCTGAACACTTCCCAAGTGATCGGTTGTTGAGCGTCCGTCAGAATGGCTCTCGCGCTCGCCCACCAGTGGCTCGCTTCTCCAGTCAATAAATACTCCGTGTACGCCAACCTGTTTTCATCTGGACATCTCTTGGCGTTGAAAATCCTTTCCATGTCCCTTAGCCACTGGTCTGCCTCGTCAGGGAGGCCCTTACCATTGAACTTAGTCGGATGATGCTGGAGAAAACTCTCCAAACTCCACTCAGCAGCAGGTTGGGCAGCGTTGGAAGAGGACGCTCCAGGCGTGCCTCTAGTAGCAGCAAGAATATCCATCAACTGCCTCTGAGTCGCTTCAGAGTTGGCGCGAGAGGCCTCCAAACTCTGCATGGCGCTCTGATTCTGCTGCATCAGAGTGGCGTTCTGCTCCATTAAAGTGGTGTTTTGTTGATGCAGTCTTTCAACCACTGTTTCCAACAACCTAGTGTTGTTTGACGTATCAGACTCGTTCGGTTGCGGAGGAGGAGGGAGTCTAGGCGCCATTAGTTCTCTGGACCAGAGAAAAACGAGCGTTAGAAATGTTTAAGAGTTAAAAACAATAACTCACCAAACATATAATAAGCACACAGCAAAAACACAGTGCACTCATAACCTACAATGTCCTTTTAATAGAACAAAACTGCTCTGGTACCACTAATGTAACATCCCAAAATACAATAATTACCATAAATCAGAATTAATTACCATTAACAGTAAACAATGCAGTCTTTATAATTAACAGAGTTCAAAAGCCGAACGGCTTAAGGTGCAGAATTACAATATACAAAACGAAATCAGTGAAAGCTAATAACGAACGGTTTTACAAAATAAAATAACTGAACGTATAAACCAAAAGCGGACGTCCTAAACTAGAAAGAAAAGACGGACGTCCTACTACTCCGCTTTCACTTCCACTTCAACTAAGTTTTCCTCCTCGATAACGTCTTCTAGAGTTGTCTCGCCTTCTGCTCTTATCCACACGGATGATCATTGCAAGACAGGACGAACGTACATAGACAAATGGACAACACAAGGAAAAACGAAAGGGTAAGCTTATATAATTTAATTCATACAAACAACACATACAATGAACATATCATTCCACACAAGCACATAGTTTAACATATAACATCATGTAACATCTATAAATATATATATATAAGACGACCGTCCAGACTGTATGATCTGTGTAGTTACAAGCGTCCTTGCACCCGAGTGATGTAGTAACTGATACACTCTAAACAGCTGCCACTCGAGGTTAGTCCGTTCTTACGTCGCCCATGTTAACTTATGGACTAAGGACCTCCTGCCGTTCCCACACATGAAATACCCTCTTCTACGTGAAGAAGAGTATCACGGAACATCAAGATGGACAGCGAGTCTTAACTTATCCACAGTCATACTTTACCAAATTTAATATTTAACATATATGAGACGTTCCTCCCTGGAACGCTCGTCCAAAATCCATCATCATAAAATCAATCAATGTAGTGTTCGCACTGTAATTTCTTATAATTTATTATCATTCTCATCTTTAACTTTAAGAGCATAAAAGGACGAACGTTCAGTCCTTTGAAGGATTAGGACGAACGTTGAAAAATATAAAAAAAAGTTTATTTATTTAAATACATTATTGTTTCTTATAATTCTATGAACGAGTTAGACTAAAATGATAACATTAACAAAAAATATTTAGTGAAAAATATAAAAGGAGATTTATTTGTTTAAATTTATTTTTGCTTCCTATAATTCTATAAATATGTAATTTTAACTTTTATGAAATTTGTATTTACCAATTTTAGTCTATTATTAGCATATGTGAAAACTTTTACAGCGACTAGAGATAAGACTAATTTATAACATATAAATGAGTACAAACTTCACTTTACAAACTAATTTTATAAACATATGTTAAGCTTAAAATTTACTTCTTAACATGTTATCAAAACCATGTGTTAAGCCTACTCTAATGAAGTTTGTTATTGTTAGATCTATTATTTCACTCGCTATCAAGCTATGATTGGATCATCCATTAATACCTAGTCTTACACATGAGATATGTATGTCTCAGTGTAAGAGGTGTGTTGAAAGTTTTACATTAATTGAAAATAAAACCAATTCATAATATATATAAGTGGATACAAATCTCATCTTATAGTTTTCTAAGATAGAGTTAAATTTTAAATTATTTTTAAACCATATATTATACAATTATTAACTTTAATGTTGAGTTGAGGTATGCATTATAAATAACAATGTTAGTCACCTATTTAGTAAGAATATAATTATAAATTTAACATCAATTATCATTACATGATATACTAGTGAAAACACATATGTATTTACATTTTTTAGATAATAAAAAAAATAAAATTAACGGTCAAATAGAAAAAAATATTAAATTTAAAGAAACAATTACTTAAAAGATAAAATAATTATTTTTATTTAAAAAGAAATAAACTTAAAGAATAAAATTAAAAAAACAAATGAAAACACCAAAAGAGAGAAATATATATATATATATATATATATATATATATAGATATTAATTTTAAATTAAAATTAAAAAATCGAATGTTTTATTAAGTTTTGTATAGAAATAAAATTAGATATAATTAAAATTATAAAGACAAAAAAAGTATATTTAAAATAAATAATTTTAAAAGATATTGAGATTTAGTGTGTTAATTTTTGAAGTTTCTTTAGTTTTACTTATGTATTTCTTTTTATGTTTTTATATCAATAAAACACTCTTATTTTGTTATCGAACACTATATTAGTACATAATAAATATTCAAATTGATACTTAAAAATGTAGTTAATAAATTCAGACTAAGAATTTTATGTAAACGGGTTCATAAAAAATATATTTATAAATTTGATATTTGATATATAAATATTACTTTCTTATATTTAATCCAAAAGAACCTATAGAGATAAAAACTTTTAAAAATGATTTATATAAAAACTTTAACGCATAAATAAAAGAATTGTAATTCTTGATTGAATTATTCTTGTTATTCCTTTATTACAAATAGAAAATACAATAATTTTAAAGATATTAAAATATCAAAATTACTAAATTTTGAAAACATCGCATATAGACAACACTATTATTTATTTATTTATTTTTATTAATGTAGATATTTAGTTGATTATTAAAATAAGACAGCAGAATTTATTGTATTTTGATTTGTTTTTTTGTTTTGTATTACATCAGCTAATTACGTCCTTAAGTGTACTAGGGAAAAGGAGATTCACGTCTTCATTATCGTGTGAAGTCATCACTCACCAGAGCAACGAAAGAAGAAAAATTAAAGAAGCAGAGACACATATTATCAAAACATGACAGCTAATTGACTTCCACCTTCCATACAACAATCAATCATCCCACGCTTAAACTTCTTTTATGCATAATTATTAATTTCATATGTTTTCTTATGTCTCAGTTTCTTCACATCCAAATATTTACTTATACATTTTATCCTCTCATAAAAATTTTATTCTTTTTATTTTTTAAACAAGTCATAATTATTTAAGTTTACTTGCACCTTATTTAGTTACGATGAAATTATAATAATAATAATAATAATTATTATTATTATTATATTAACTGAGATTATTAACAGGGACAAACTCTAACATGTTAAGTTTTTTTTAAGTGTTGGAATAATCGGTACACAAAGCGAAAAGCGTGTTCGGTCAAACTCAATATGTGACACGTTAAGTTTTTTTGTAAGGCAGAGTGCTGTAAACATTTTATATAACACTTGTCCACTATTTTTTATTCTAACAAATTTATCCAATTATAAAATAATTTTATTAAACATAATTATAAAAATAAATGATTTTTTATAATTTTTTCATTATAAATAATAATTTAAATTTAAGAAAAGTTATTAAAAAGATAAAATTATAAAATAATTATTATAATTTATAAAATAATTAAATTTGGATTAACGGTTATTTAAAGTGTAAAAATGGAAATGTAGTTATTTTAGTTTAAAATAATAATCTTTTAAAGAGTAAAATTGGAAAAAAAAATGTACACCAAAAATATATATCTTTACATACAAGTATAATTAAATTCAGATTAACGGCCATTTAAAGAGTAAAAAAGGAAGTATAATTATCTTAGTTTAAAATAATAGTTTCTTAAAGAATAAAATTGGAAAAAGTATGTACACAAAAAAAAAATCCTTTCAATATATAAATATAATTAAATTTGGATGAACGGTCGTTTAGAAGGTAAAAATGAAAATATATTTATTTTTAGTTTAAAATAAGGGTTTCCTAAAGAATAAAATTTTAAGAAAAACAAATATGTAAAAAAAAAAACGAATTCTCTTTCTAAATAGGTATAGATACTAAAATATCACATTTTATGTAACATCCCATCCAAGATTATATAGAAGCATATAATATAGTAAGTCCACATTTTAATAAAAGAGAATAGTTAGAGTAGACTGTAAATAAAGTTGTTAAGCTTATCGTCATCCCAATTTGAGTCATAATTTAAAACTTAAACATGCTAGAGTATTTCAAAATAATAAGACAACTAAGAGTCCTAACGAAACTAAGCAGCAACATTGTCTTCCTCCAAAGCCTGCTCTAGAGCCGGCGAGGAGTGTATGGGAAATGATGTGCCCACGTGGTTGTCCTAGTCTTCCCAAACCATCCTAAACACCTGTCATTTTTCTCACTTGCCAGTGAATTCAAGCATGCGTGCATTGATGTCACGAAAGAAAAGTCAAAATGTAATTATCTCAAACTTGAGACCTCAGATGTATGAAATTCCTCACTTTTCGAAGCATTGAAAATAATGACCAGTTTGATGATTGCAAGTAAGACAATTGACTCAAGCGAAAAAAGAAAAAAAAACACACAAAAAAAAGCAAATGTTTTCATATGTGCATAACATCAGTTGCCATCAATCCAAAAAAAAAAAAGAAAACTTTTTCAGATCGAAACCCTCTTCATTCATATGAATGGTTATCAAATCCTTCTTCAAAAACACAAAACGAATAACATTCAGATTCTCTCTTTCAAGCCATATTGTTTCATGTCGATCAAACTTTTTCTCTCATATTAGTGTCTTGACATCTTGATCCCGCATCAAGATTTTAATACTTTGTAATGAAGGGGTTTCAACGCCTTGATGTCTTTTCAAAAATCAGATTTCTGTCAAAATTACAAAACATTTTGCAAAATTACAAGTCTCAAGAATTTCCAAATTTGAAAGCCTAGTTTCCACAGTGGCCCCCAAACCCCAGTTTCCACACTGGCCTACAAAGCCCAGTTTCCACACTGGCCCCCAAAGCCTAGTTTCTACACTGGCCCCCAAAGCCCAGTTTCAACACTGGCCCTCAAAGCCCAGTTTCCACACTGGCCTACAAAGCCCAGTTTCCACACTGGCCCCCAAAGCC
>NW_025901588.1:0-44766 GCF_018835915.1 Vigna umbellata | reverse complement strand
TTATCCATAGGGTTGTTACACCCTCCACGAGGTTGTTACACCTCTTTCACTTATCCATAACACGAGGTTGTTACACCTCATTCCTTCATCCATAGGGTTGTTACACCCTCCACGAGGTTGTTACACCTATTCATTATTCATAGGTTGTTACACCCTCCACGAGGTTGTTACACCTCATTCACTTATCCATAGGGTTGTTACACCCTCCACGAGGTTGTTACGTCTCATTCATTTATCCATAGGGTTATGATACCCTCCATGAGGTTTGCACACCTCAATTCTCTTAGCCATGCTCATTTTTTGTTTAAATCTTCCTGTTGTTCCTTGTTTCATTTTGAAATCCGGACGAAATTAGTGTTTCTTTCTTTACTTAGCTTTTACTCTAATAATACAAAAATATCAAATTTTCATATTATTTAATAATAACTAGGTAAAGAGGGGCAGCTATTTAACAGACTTCACTTCATTCAACCACTCAATATCAACCTCAAACCTTATCCATACCAATTCATACGTACAATTCCACAGTTTCACTATTGGATAGGCATTGAGCAATCAAGTTCACATACAAAATTTCCAATTCCAGTAAAAACAACACCCATACAAAACAATCCATACATGCGTTCTTTCAACACTTCAAACAATAGTTTATCTCATGCACACCCTAATTTACAGAACAAAAAGCAAGACCCAACTCCCCTTACCTTAGGATAACTTGACTGAACAGCTCACAGAACCCTTCAACCGAACCTTGAGTTGTGAGAACTCAACAAACCCTACAGGACACCACATTGGTGACAAAAACACCTCTTAGAGCTAAAATGGAGTGGAAAAACTAAAGAAAATGAAAGCACAAGTCACATGCAACTACAGAGATTGCATGTGCTAGTTCAAGGACAGAGAAGAGCTTGCATGGAGGGACTTACCAGCTTAGAACCCAAAACTAATCGGATGGTTCCAAAGCTCTCTACGCTGCGGACGTTTTGGCACCAGCTAAACAAAAATTCAGTGGCTTAGAGGGAAGAAATGGAAGAGAGAAGGGGGAGATGTCGTAGAGAGAAGGTAGAGAAAAATCTGAACTGAGTTCTTAGAGAGAGAATGGAGTGGGGTTAATGAACCAGGATGTCTGAAAATGGGCTTTTAAATGCAAAGTTCTGGTTTCATTAAACTAATTACCCCATTAACTTTCTAATTATTTTTCAGGTTCTTACATTTTAATTAAAAACTTGAAAAACATGAGTTTTTGAGTATTATTTTTTATAAAATTATTTTTCTCTTTTTTATTTAGTATGAGATTTAAATTGATTTTCTAATACGTCGAATATCTCATTTAAGTATGACTTCTTCCACGTTTATACATTTTTCTTCAAGCAAAGGTGGTGACTTATTTGTATTGGTTTTTACAACAATGAGACATAATTATCTGAAATTTTTTCTAGAATGATTCTTTATTTAAGAAATCTTTAAGCATAGGACTTATCACCGTTTATGTGTTCATTCCATATTAAAAAAAAATTATAATGTCATTATATCCATGTCATAAGCAGTAAATTGACGTTAAAAATATGTAATGGTATTTTTGTAAATATTTTGTCTAAATTGAAGTCAAATATAATTGTAATAGACGTCAATTTGGTTTTTAACGTTACTCGTTTGGGTTGAAACTTTCATTCTCCTCCATTACGTTTCTCATTTAACTTTGAGTTTAGTAAACTTTAAACTGTCATAACTTTTGGTATGGACACAGATGAAGATGCTCCAAAAATGAAAGATGTTGAAAATGGGGAGATGAATGTGTTAGCCATCATTTAAGGTATTTTTTTAAAATGTTTTGGAATTTTCAAAAAATCACATATTTTATTCTATTAGTATTTTTCTTCCATTGTACTTTACACTTTTATTTTAGATACTCATACTACTTATAAAATTATGAAATTTTTTAGGGTATATTCTTGTATTATATATTGATTTTCCATGATCTTAGCGAAGGAAAATATCGGCAAAAAATTAACAAACAAAATAACGCACATTTTGACGTTTGTTGTTCCTACAACAGACATGAACTGACATATATTATAATGCAACAAACGTTAATTGACGTCTATTTTGAGACAACAAACATTAATTTGACATCTCCTACTATAACATTGGACCTTTGACATATGTCAAAAGCCTAAAATAACAAACATTAAAAGCCTTTTATGTATTCGTGTCACGCCATTTGTTGGATTCTTGTGAAAAGAAATGCTAGAGAGATTTAACATTAATGAATAATAAACATTGCATGTATAAGATAACTTTTTAAAACACATTATTTTGAAGTTTAGTTAACAATTATAACCTCATTGGTAACTTCCCAATATTTCCTTCATAAGAACCAAATGAGTTTGGTACTTCCCTTCAAGTAAGAGTGTTCACCCATTTATACTCCGTTCTCAACAAAGATAAATTTACCTAAAGCTTCAATTAATGAAGACTTTCAATATGAAGACTTTTGACAAGGAATCCTTCATTATTTCAAATTCTATATATAAACATATTAAACTTAAATAATTTGGACAATCCTTTTTTGGAAATATTTCAGGTATAGCGGTTGAGAGTAAGACCCTTGAAATTCAGAGGGTAAGAGTAAGTATTGAATCATTAGAAGACTAAGAAACTCAAAATTTAGCAAGTGGTACAAAAGTTCAAGTTATAAGTAAAACACAATGTTGTCAAATGTTGACATGGTTCACTATTTTAATTATAACTTTTTGTACAGTTAAGATATTGATTTGATTCTTGTTCCATTAAAAATTATACTTGAAGAGCTTCGATTCGAGTACTCATACGCGTATTTTTGACTTCGGGAAGGGGTTCAACTAAGCTGTCAAAGTTGTGTCTGAATTCTTCACTCATTGGGTGAACATAACCACTCGTTGGGCGAGTGAATTTTTTTTTCCCGAAAAGTCAAGATTCCTTCTAGAATGTCCCCGGATGATGTCGGGACACTGTTTGGCTCGCTGGGCGAGTAAAGCAACTCGCAGGGCGAGTAAAGCAACTCGCAGGGCGAGTGAAACAGCTCGCTGGGCGAATTTTAATGTTGGCTGGACAAGTGACTCAAGTTCTGAATATGTTTTTGGTGAGCGTGAGCCTATATAAGGTGCCCCTCAAGTCCTACGAAGGGTTAGAAAACCCATAACTCTTGGAGAAGAGGTCTAGAGCTGAGCTTTGTGCCAAGGAGGAGTTTGGGTCCGTGGAACGACTGTTGGCAAACAAGCTAAGGATAAAGCTGTAAGGGGAGCTAACTCTGTGTTTTTTGATTTTGTTTTTGTGCATGCTAGATTGTTGAACACATGTATGAAGTCAAATCTGTGATGATTTTTGAATCGGTGAATGATGGAAAAATGGGCATATGTTTGTAAGGGGAGCTAACCTTGAGTATTTTCGTTTCTACGTGTTTTTGATATGTGAAAACGTTGGTTTTTATGAATCTGTTTATGTTTTTTAATATGAATATGCTTTTGTGATGAAATCCAAGTCTATTGACGGTTTTTAAACGTGATTTTGATTCTGATGCGTATTAGTTTCAATATAATTCATATTTGATGATATTGTGTGTTTGGTATTGTTGATTATGTGATTATGAACGAGAATATTGAATGGATATTTGGTGAATATGTGAAATTGAGTATGTATGTACTATTTAACCGAAGAATTTCAAATGTATGAGGTTAGTGACTCTAATTTTGGATGTTTTGGGATTTTGATAAACCTGAACTATTGGTATGCCATGGATAGAATCTGTGTATGATGTTAGGAGTAAATCTGAAGATGGATCTAATGAAAATGATAGTTGTTTGTGATTTGGACTCTAAAAATGATAATTTGTGGAGTTAGGACAGTAATCCTTGATGTATGTGATGAATTATGGCATTTGTGAGGATGGTTGATGAATTTAGATGTTTTGGAAAGTTTGGGAAATGGTTAGAGTAGTTTAGAAACTGAGTTTGTGTAGGTCTGGAATGACCAGCTCGATAGGCCAGCCAATCCCAACTCGCTGGGCGAGCCACTGTCACTCGCTAGGCGAGTGAATCCATTTGCTGGGGGAATGGCGCGCGAGGCAGCAAGCCTATTTTGAGTGTTTTAAGCTGATTAAATGCTTCTGTTTGGGTTTAAACATATATGGGAATATGTTTAAAGATGTGAAATGATATGGAAATGAATCGTATATGTTTATATTGTGTTGAATCATGATGGGTGATGATTGAAAGTATAAATTGGATTGTTTATGATATCAAATGATCATGAAATTTTTATATGGTATTGTGAGAGTGCATGTGATATGAGGAAATTGTGATGTGTATGTTCTGATTGTCTGATGTTGTTATATTCATGTTGAGCATGGTTGAATATTGCTATGTGAGTGCATTATGAATATAATATGATTTTGGTATGGAAAATGTGATATGTATGTTAGCCTGTAATGGTCTCGTTGTATGAGTGGTGGACAATAGCATTGTGGTTGTCGGTTCTGATAAGCTCCATAGATGAGTGGTGGGAGTTGCCTTGATAAGCTCTTTGAGTGGTGGGCAATTACCCTAATAAGCTCACTAGACGAGTGGTGAGAGGCAACCCTACACATCGAGAATGATGTGTATCGGCCCTAATAAGCTCTTAGAGTGATGAGAGTGACGCAGAGTGCTAGTCCTGATAAGCTCGTTACAATTGGGATGGCGTTGTGGTTGATGGCCCTGATAAGATCACTAGATGAGTGGTGGGAGTTTCCTTGATAAGTTATTAGAGTGGTGGGAATTTGCCCTGATAAGCTCACTAGATGAGTGGTGGGAAGCAATCACTACACATTGGTGAGATGTGTAATGTCCCTGATAAGCTGTTATATAGAGTGATGGGAGTGACGCTGAGCATTGGCCTGAATATGATGTATATGTGGTATAGCGGTGTATGTAGCTTGGATATGTTTTATATGTTGTATAGCGGTGTATGCACCATGATGTGATGTATATGTGGTATAACAGTGTATGAAGCGTGGTGTGATATATATATATATATATATATATATATATATATATATATATATATATATATAAATGTTTATGTTGTGTAAGTTGTACGATTGTTTTTGTTAGCGCACCCTTGCTTGTGTATGCATGTGAATGCGATGATCGTATAATGCATGATGTTATAAGGGAGCATATGTTATTCCAGATGGATTGACTGATGCTTCTGGACATGCATAAAAGGATGAGAGCCATGGGATAAAGGACCTGAGATTATGTTTTTACCACTTTTATATTTGATCTTGAGTTGTGTATGAATATTTTATTTTTGAACTAATCGGTTTGTAATAATGTATAATTTTCCGTTGATGTTGAAAGTCATTTTGAGTTATCTGCGTGTATGTTTTACGGAAAATATAGTCAATGTAACGCCTATTTCGGGGTGTTACATTAATGGTATCAGAGCAATTCGTCCTTTGGATGACCTACGAGTTATGAGTTTGTTGTGTCTTCCCTATGAAGAATTGAGTCTACATGGCATGTCATACCATATCCTCCAAGTCTAGATAGTAAAGTTATGTAGTTAACAGGACGTATTGAGAACATAAAACATCTTGATAAGAGTAATGAGGGTGCACACTCATGACTATATCAGAGATGATTTCCTTTCAGAAATTCAAATTTCGGGGTTTGGGGAGTGAGAAGTCATATCATGCATTTTTGCTTTACTGGATTGTTTGTGTTGCTTTTGGTATGAAGAACATGATGGCTCTTAAAAAACTTGTTTGATGAGTGGTGTAGTTTCTTTGAAGAAACTTGTGTGGACCGGTGTTTTCTATAACACCATTGGGTTAAATCTAAACCAATTTAGTTTGTGTTGGATGCCCGATCGTGTAGCAGGCAAAAGTTCATAGCAAACTTGATTCCTCTACCATCCTAGGATTTAGATTTTATCCTAAGAATGGATTAGTTGAACACCAATCGCATTCTTCTCGACTGCGAGCGACAACAGTTGATGTTTCCCGACCTTGACGGTTTGAAGCTAAGGAAGTTTCAAAGGAAGTCAGTTTTGGAGTCGTGTGCTTTGTAGTGTGGCTTAGGAGAAGAAGAAGAGTTCTGGTGATCAAGCGTTGGGTGTCTCGGTGGTAGAAGAATTTACAGGTATTATTCTTGATGAAGTACTAAGACTACAACCAAACAGAGGAGTAAAGTTCTCCATAGATCTGGTGTCAAGAGTTGGACTAGTGTTTGTAAGACCGTACAGGATGGCTCCGACAAAGTTGGTAGAGCTAAAGAAGCAAATGGAAGAGTTGTTAGAAAGGAAGTTTATCAGACCAAGTGTGTCACCGTAGTGAAACCCAATTTTGATGGTGAAGAAGAATGAAAGGAGTTCGAGGATGTGCATCAACTATCGGCAGTAATCAAGCTGACGATTAAGAATGAGTACTCATTGTCGAGGATCGATGACCTATTGGATAAGTTGCATAGAGCTGGCATGTTTTCGGAGATCAACTTGAGGTCTGATTATCATTAGATCTTAGTCAACCCAAAAGATAGTCAGAAGGCAGCTTTCAGGTAACGTTAGGGTCACTACAAGTATGTGGTGAAGTCGTTTGGAGTGACCAATGATACCGTGATATTCATAGATTACCTGCATATAATTCTACGACCTTGGATAGATAAGTTGTTGTCATGTTGAAAGACGACATCCTCATCTACTTTAAGGATCGTGTAAAGCATGCAGAGCATTTGAGTATCGTGTTAGTAATGCTCTGAAAGCACTAGTTGTTAGGAGGTTGTCGAAGTTTAAATTTTGATTGGAGAAGGTGAAATTACTGGGTCATAGGATTTCATCTCAAGGAAGTTGTAGGGATCCAGTAAATGCAGGAGCAGTGTTAAAGCGAGGATGTTCGAAGACGGTGTCTAAAGCGAGAAGCTCCATGGGCCAAGCTGGATACTAGAGAAGACTCGTCAAAGATTTCTCAAAGATAGTAGGTCCATTGACGCAGTGG
Organism: Vigna umbellata; assembly: GCF_018835915.1. The sequence goes on along the minus strand of NW_025901588.1, from coordinate 37,754 downwards.
ACCCGGAAGGATCAATCGTTTTCTTGGACAAACAAATGTGAAGCAAGCTTTGAGGAAACGAAGAGAAGGCTGACAAGTGCTCCAGTGCTAAGGATCCCTAATACTTCGAGGGCTTTTGAAGTGTTTTGTGACGCTTCATACAAAGCACTCCATTGTGTGTTGATGTAGGATAAAAGACCAGTGTCGTATGCATCAAGATAGTTGAAGGTGCATGAAAGAAACTATCCGACACATGACCTTAAGTTAGCGGCTATTGTTTTCGCTTTGAACACTTGGAGACATTATCTGTATGGGTCACGTTTTCAGGTCTTTAGTGATCACAAGAGCCTGAAGTATCTCTTCGATCAGAAGGAATTGAACATGAGGCAGTGAAGATGGATGGAGTACTTGAAGGATTTTGAATTTGAGTTACAATATCATCCAAGAAAGGCGAATGTTGTTCCATTAGTAGATGTTGTGCGTAACATCCATCAGTAGATGTCTAGTAGCATAACATCCATAATTAGATGCTCTCAGTAACATCCATCAGTAGATGCTCTCAGTAGCATCCATCAATAGATGATGTCATTTGAATCTTCATCATCATAGAATCCATCAGTAGATGATTTAATCTAGTAGCATCCATCAGTAGATGCTCTCATCTGAATCTTCATCATCATAGCATCCATCAATAGATGCTTTAATCAAGTAGCATCCATCAGTAGATGTTATCATCTAAATCCTCCTAGCATCCATCAGTAGATGCTATCATATGAGTCCTCCTAGCATTCCTCAGTAGATGTTGTCATTACAGCAAAGCAAAATCAAATCCAAAACACACAAATAATCAATTAAAAAGAAAAAGTCAGAAACTGTGTTGCCTCCCAGTAAGCGCTTGTTTCATGTCACCATTAAGCTCAATCTCAATCCGGATTTTTGACACCATTAAGCTCAATCCAGAATTTTGACGTTGGTGTTCTTTTCTCTTTCATTACACCAACATAACTTCAACAACTTCCTAGTCACCATCTTTACTCTCCTTGAATAAGGAGTCTCGATCTCAATAACTCCATTATCTTTAATATCTTTAATCACCCATAACTTGTTCTTGAATTTCATTGGTTTGCCAAGGTAAGTTTCATTATTTTCATGCACAGAGTCTTGGTGAACTAGTTTCTCTTGATTATCTGTCTTCTTCATCTATTATTCGCAGTCTTCTCTACTTTTAGACCTAACAAGAAAGGTTCAAATTATTTCGTGCTTTTAGTCTGAATTGAACCCTGCATACACTAGAGAACAAAACACTAGAGCACCCAATTAGCACATACAGATAAAAAAGATAAAATTAAAGATAAAACAAAAATTAAAAACAAAAAAGATAAAAAAGATAAAATTAAAGATAAAGTCTAATGGGTTAAGAATCACACAAAAGTATAGTTTAAACCATGAGTCCCCGGCAGCGGCGTCAAAAACTTGTTATGACCTCGGCAAATGTACCGAATCATATCAAGTAATATAAAATGGTAAGACCAAGTATCGTTTCCCAAGAGACTCACGACACTACACAATTGTGAAATTACTTAACTAATTAAGACTAAAAAAATATTTTGTTGGTTTTTAAATGCAAATGAAACAAAAGTAAATATGAATGCAAATTAATCAATTGAGGCTAAAACACTACAGTAAATGGATGATGTTGGTAATATGAGATGATAATGTTGTTGGGGTTTAGATTTCACCATCCTTACTTTCATGCATATAAGAATTCATCTTCTTCATTAAATTTTTAACGTCACTCTCTAAAATGCTTAAAACTCGATCCCTCGGCAAAGAAAGTCTATCCTTAATTATTAGACCACAATCCTTGCATCCCTAATAATTAATTTTGAATTACGAACAGAAGCTTAAGACAACCAAACCTCCTATCCCCATCCATGGGCAATATTGCTTTTGGGAGAAATTCTCCAGATCCTGGTTTCTAGGTATTTCCCAATAACAAAGAAAGCCAAATATAATAAGCATAGAGCAAAGGAGAAAATCCCTAACAATTAATGAAAGAAGCATATAATAATCCAAAACAAATTCAAATACATGAGAGATTAGAGGTTACATCTTCCCTAACAACAAATAAGATTAATTCTCAATCGTCATGAAGAAACTAGGTGTACATTAAAATGAAAGAGATAGAAAAACCCTAGAAACTGAAGAGGAGAGCTCCCAAATCCCCAAATCTGCCTCCCAAGGGGCGAAACGTGTGTTTTTGTGCTCAAGTCATCAAAAGATACCAACCCTAGGGCGTGCAAGTCCTTAAATAGATAAAAAATAAAGTTCAAGCCCAATAATATTGGCGCTCCAAAAAAGCAAAATGTAACTTGAAACTTTGCTTGTCCTCAACCGTTATCACAACCCCAAACTTGAAACTTTGCTTGTCCTCAAGCAAAATGTAACTTGGCTTAAAAAAATAATCATACTACAATGGTCTAGCAAACCAAAAAGCATTTTCCTCTAAGACAAGTAAATAAGTCATGTCTGCTCATCACAGAAAGATTAATCAAGATATAATGATGCTTTAACCAATGAAGCTTCAACTATGGTGCTCACATGATCAAGCATACACAACAGATGCAACCTCATGAATAATCAACAACCAAGCAAGAATGTTATCATACAGTCATGGACCAATTCCTCACCAAAGATAGTATTTCACTCAAGCACTCAAAAGTGTTTCACTCAAGCACTTAAAAGTGTTTCACTCAAACTCAAAGGTGTATAGTGAGGTGACACTCTTACACTCTACCATCACAATGTCACATGAATAAACTTTGCCTTTCATTTAACAACATATCAAACAAAATAACAAGCAAGTTATCATCACAAGGACTTTTCAAGGCTTGTAACATGGCCGGGCTAAGAAGAAAATTGGGTTTTTTAGACAACAAAATCCTTGAGTTAGGAGAGTGCACAATTCATTTATATTAACAATCAACTCTCTTTCTTCTGTTATGTGAGAAACCAGTCTTAAACTTATTCCCAACTTTACTTGCATTGAGCTTAACCTTTTCTTTTCATCCTTTTCTTCTCTTTTACTTTTTGCTTTGGCTCAATGCTTTTTGCCCAATGATCTTTAATGAATTTCACAAAGTTCTTTTTGGTTTCTCATCACCTCAAACTTGAACCATTCTCCATTACCACAAAAACATACTCTACTTAACTAAGGTAAGGATTTCACAAAGGGTTATTTTCCACTTTCAACTTTAAGCTCAAGGTTCAAAGGGTAAATAGTTGGGTTCACCTATTGGCATTGGCTCTAAGAGAAAAAAAAACAAGGCCTTCATCATATGTAACAAGCAAGCAAGTGGTTTAATCATAGAAAATTAGGCAAAATCAATCATGCTTCCAAAGTAATAACATTCAATCAATCAAAGACTCTAGAGTCCAACCTCTCACACGCTAAATCAAGTTCCACAATTTGATAAACATCCTGCCATGAAAGTTAATCACAATTGAAATCATGCATCTGTTTTTAACAAAACTATGAGCAACCACCATCTATGCTTAAAAGCCTCACCAATCATTAACTCAACATGCATCATAGAACAATAGAGCAAACACAAGAATATTACTCATCACAAACAACATTTTACCACATAATACCAAACCATTGCAACACAATTCATTAAACCAAGTACATAAACAAGCTAACATAAAAACAAAATCAACAAAATTCAAATAAGCATAAAAATAAAACATAAAACATAAAAATCCTGATCCAGCAGCATCCATCAATAGATGCAAATCCTTCACATTAGCATCCATCAGTAGATGCAAATCCTTCACATTAGCATCCAATAGTAGATGCTCTCAGTAACATCCATCAATAGATGTCTAGTAGCATAACATCCATCAGTAGATGGTCTCAATAAACATCCCTCAGTAGATGTCTAATCTTTCTGATCAGCATCCATCAATAAATGTTGATCTCTCTCACCTTCATCGGCATCCATCAGTAGATGCTGTCAGTAGCATCCGTTAGTAGACGCTTAATCACATAGCCTCCATCAGTAGACACTATCATTCATCACCCTCATCATAGCAGCATCCATCAGTAGATGTTGTAATCTAAGTCCTCATAGCATCACTCAGTAGATGCTATCCAGCATCCATCAGTAGATGTTGTCATTACTGCAACACAAAATCAAATCCAAACTACACAAATAATCAATTAAAAAGAAAAAGTCAAAAATTGGGTTGCCTCCCAATAAGCGCTTGTTTAACGTCACGAGCCTGACACCATTAAGCACAATTTGGATTTTTGATATTGGTGCCCTTCTCTCTTTCATCATACCAACATAACTTCAACAACTTCCTAGTCACCATCTTTACTCTCCTTGAATAAGGAGCCTAAATCTCAATAACTCAATTACCTTTAATATCCTTAATAACCCATAACTTGTTCTTGAATTTCACTGGTTTGCCAAGGTAGGGTTCATTATTTTCATGCACAGAGTCTTGATGAACTAGTTTCTCTTCATTATATACCTTCTTCATCTACCATTAGCAGTCTTCTCTAATTCAAGACCTAAAAAGAAAGATTCTAATTGCACTTGAAGTCTGGCGCTCAACGCCCCCATTGGGGCGCCCAAGCTGTGATGCATGACATCCTACACTGAGGGCCCTTTGAGGGGCAACCAGGCGCACCCTGCGACCTTTTTCAACCTTCTTCTCTCTTTGATGGTCATGTGCTCCTAGTACAAAATTTCGGATTTAATCCTACAAACACTAAAGAACACTACACTAGAGCACCCAATTAACACAAACAGATAAAACGATAAAATTAAAAAGACAAAAAGATAAAAAAATAAAAAGAAAAAAAGATAAAAGGATAAAGAGATAAAGAGATAAAAAGATAAAAAGATAAAGAGATAAAAAGATAAAGAGATAAAAAAGATAAAAGGATAAAAACATAAAAAGATAAAAAAGATAAAAAGATAAAAAGATAAAAAGATAAAAAGATAAAAAGATAAAAAGATAAAAAGATAAAAAGATAAAAAGATAAAAAGATAAAAAGATAAAAAGATAAAAAGATAAAAAGATAAAAAGATAAAAAGATAAAAAGATAAAAAAAAACAAAAAGATAAAAAGATAAAATTAAAGATGAAGTCTAATCGGTTAAAAATCACACAAAAGTATAGTTTAAACCACGAGTCCCCGACAACAGCGCCAAAAACTTGTTAAGATGTCAGTAAGTGTACCGAATCGTATCAAGTAATATAAAATAGTAAGATCAAGTATCTATTCCAAAGGACTCACGACACTAAACAATTATGTGATTACCCAACTAATTAAGACTTTTGAAGAACAATTTAGTGATTTTGAATGCAAATGCTATAAAGTAAACATGAATGCTATTTTGACCAATTGAAAGAAAAACACAAAGGTGAATGGATGATGTTGAAAATATGAGATGAGCATGTTGTTGGAGTTTAGATTTCACCAAGTTTCCTCTCATACATATATGAATTCATCTTCCTCATTAATGTTAATATCACTTTCTAAATTACTTAAAACCCGATGTCTCGGCGAAGAAAGTCTATCCTTAACTACTAGTTTATAATGTCTTGTCTCCCTAGCAATTAATTCTGCATTACATACGCACAGAAGCTTAAGATAACCAAAACTCATATCCTACGACACATGGAGTTTGGCGCTCAGTGCCCCTAGGAGGGCGTCTAAGCGAGCTACGGTGCAAAGTGCCGCTCTGCGCTCCTAAAGGGGCGCTCGGGCGCAAAATTCTGGCAATTTCTAGATTTTCACCGCTCAAGCGGTAGCCCTGTGGCAGCTCTGTGGTAACCCAACGACACCATTCCAGAACTCTCTGTTTTTGTTGTTTTATTGCTTTTGTGGCTAGTTCAATTCTCTTCTGGTGCTTTTGCTATCCTTCCTGAGTTCCAAATCCATGACACTTTTTCTCTTCTTCAAAATCATACCAATAACCTACAAAATTAAGGGAATTTAGTGATAAAATCATTAAGTATACCCTCTACTCACTTTTTCACAAAACTAAACTAAAAACATGAGTCCAAGCAAGCTTCTAAGTTGAAAAGGGTTGATTTAGTATAAAAATTACATCACAGATAACGGTATATTCAACCGTTATCACTACCTTACAAAAAGCTTTTGATAAAGCATCTAATGTTTTACACCATTTGATTCATTTACTAATGAAATGAAGAGTTATAAAATGTGTTGAACAAGCAAATACAGTTTAACGCTTATCAACGTTCAAAATATTTATGCATGTACGATAAAGTGTTTCAATACTTGTATAACTTCTTCTTTTTATTTGTGCAGATCATTAAAGAAAAAAGATATGATCATAATCTCTACATTGAAGAAACATTCACTATGAGAGATGAAGAACATTATGGGAATGTTTACCTTGAAGCCTTATGCTCTATCACATCGTACAAGCTATGTTTTTATAAAGGCTATGACAAAGCTCAGTACATTTGCAAAGTAGACTTGAGTCTGACTTCTCACCTAAAGGCTACCTAGTCTCTTGAAGTAAACTCCTATGTCTAACGGTCATTTTTCAAGAAAATCTATATATAGACACAAGCTTGATGAAAAAAACAAGAAGGATAAAATAATAAACTCTTAAACGCTCAAACAAGCTTACTATGCTCATACATTGTCTGAAGCTAAATTTTCTAAAAGAGAAAAAGCTTAGAAAATCTCAACTTTCTTTGTATTTTTTCTATCCTCTATTTGAGAGTTATCAATATGTACCTTTGTTCATAATATTGTTCATGTTGTAAATTTTGAAGTGGTTAAAATATTTGTAAACTAGAAGTTGTTAAACTCGGACTAGTCGTGTTGACTAGGAGAACTCGGACTAATCGTGTTGTGACTTCTGCTTGATTATTTTCTCTCCAAGATTCTTGTACCCACCATGAGATAATAACTTTAGATTTTTATTTTGAGCACTTATACCATATGTTTTAGACCTTTTTTCCGATGACATGATGAAAAAGTTGTTATTATATAAAATCGGAAATGATGAATCTAATGATTTTAGCTACACTTACCTGGCACGACTCTGATGTACGACTCTGTAAAAATTGACGCCAAGTTTCTTTGTCAATTGTCGTATATTTTGAACATGGAGTTTCATTTATTTTTCCTCCAAAGATATATATTGACGTTTTTTTCATCTTAAAACCCCTAAATCTTTTGCCAATTGCATATAAACACTTATGTCTTAAAGTTGCGACTTTTGGGATATCAAATGTCATCTGTAATAAAAGAATAACATTATATCAATACAAATTTATCAATATAATCAATCTAGAATTTGGAGAAATATTAATTAACTTACCAACAACTATTTCAAGATTAGGTTTCGATCAACTTCAAATACATGATCAAACAATGGAGAAAGGATAGAGATACGATCACACGCTAATACTCCAAGATAAGACCTAAAAACATATGCATTTGAACCAAATCATACACCGGTGACCACGTCAAAAATGACAAGTTTCCTCTCACCTGCATTATTGGTTGAACAACCGGTATCGCACAACGAAAAGGTATTTCGAAAAGCGTGTTACAGTCAAAAGCCAAGAGGGAAGGAGTGAATTCGTTCTTTTAAAAATTGTGATTTGCTTTTAAGAATTTTAAGAAACAGTTGGTGAATGAAAAGTGTAGAGTAAGAGAAAATCACACAAAGTATTTTATCCTGGTTCGAATCAAAAGATTCTACGTCCAGTCGCTAATTACTATAAACAATGATTAACCTTTTTCACTAAAATATAGTTGTATAGATTACAATAAGATGATGAAATGATAAAGAACAGAAAACACCTTCCTTCGAGAAAGGAACGGAAGAACCAGCTCAATCAACTTGAAGAGAACTGCTTCGACCTTAAACTCACTAAGCGCAAGCTTCTGCAATTCACAAGACTTGATATGAGCAACACTAACACTTGAGAACTTCCTTATACAATTTATGTATTCTCAAATACTTAGATAAGCCTCTAAGAGGTTTGGTAAATAGTATATATAGCCTAGAGGTCAGAAACTGAAAAGCCAACTCCCAACTACCAGTCATAATCGATTATCAAAAGTGATAATCGATTATTTACATCCGTTATGGGGTTTTGAAAAAGTGATAATCAATTATCCTGAGGAATAATCAATTATTTGCGCGACTTAGGAAATACTGACTCAGGCTGAAATAATCAATTATTCTGAGCAATAATCGATTATTTGCGCAAGTAACTCTTTTCTATTTAAGCTCGTGATAATCGATTATTACACCAAATAATCGATTATCTGTGCAAACTATCTCTAGACAGGAAAACTTCTAAGAGTTCTTACATCAACAAAGATATTCCTATACAATTTATTCTACAAAATGCTTTTAAAGTGAATACAACAAGAGTCTTCAAGTTCTTCATCTTGTAGCATCATCAAAACTATAATATCTTCAAGGCACCAATGGTCATGATTGTTAACATACATTTCTTCTAATCTTGAGTTGTCTCAACCTAGTCGCTCCTCTAGTAGGTATAGAAGTGAAGACTTCATTCCCTGATGAATGTGGTGCCTAAACCATATATATGTCATAGGAAATAACAAGAAAGATTAATAAAAGACTTATAAAATAACATATTATTTAACAAAAGCCATAAATTTTTACACAAATATGAAATTCGTACATAATGATATGGATGGGTCATATGTATATTCCCTCATTGTGATCTTCCCGAATTGCATGTACATCGTCAACTAGAGGGTCGTCATCCAAAGAAATTATCGTTTTAAATGAATGGGTGTCAACAATATGAAGTTTAGTTAGATTTTCTTCGTTAAGGTCAATTTGTTTTTTTTCCTGAGCTACATACCAATGGTTAGACGCAAGACATTTGACATAAAAAACCTAACTTGCTTGATATGCCAGGATAAAGGGTTCGTCTCGATAATCAACCTTTTGAAAACCAACTAGTCCATACCAAATTAATCTATTTTGACATCACTCTTATTGTCAACCCACTTACATTGGAACAATGGAACAAAAAAATTAGTGCAATCAACCTTTCATATATCTTCTATTCTACCATAATATCTAATTGATCCAAGTACATGATTTTGATCTTTGGATGTGGAAAATTTTAGCGACTCAACTTCTAGACTGGCACCACACTACTTTGTATTATGCTTTTATCATCTAAATTCTTGGTATAAAATGTGCAATGATTAATTTCATAGCTGTTGATGGATTGACAAGTGTACCAAATCGCACAAGTAATAAAAATGGTAAGACCAAGTATCGTATCCCTGAAGACTCTCGACACTAAACAGTTTTGTGATAACTTGATTAATTAAGACTTAAATAAAGCAAAATCATTGGTTTAAGATGTAAAGACTGAAAATTAATATGAATGCAAATTGATCAATAGTAGAGTAACCCAAAGATGAACGGAGGTTGTTTATAAAATGAGATGATTATGTTGTTAGGGTTTGATTTCACCAAGTTTACTCTCATGTATATACGAATTCTTCTTTTTACATTAATTCCTAGTTCGTGCAATTCCTAGCGTTCCTAGAAAATTAAGTCTGAAGATCAAGAGCTTAAGACGACCAAGTACTCATACCCTCATCCCTGAGAAATATTACCCTTGGGAGAATTCAACAAGAACCTGAATTGTAAGGAACCTCCTGGCACTCATGCAATTCATAAATCATGCTATTAAATGAGTTAAATAGAGCAAGCATTGAAACAGATGAATTCCCTAACAATTAATAAAAAAGCATATAAATTAAGAATCAATTCAAATACATGAGAGTTCACAAGGTTACATCATCCCCCAACAACAAATGGAGTTTAGTTCCCCATAGACATGGAGAAACTAGATGAATAATGGAAAAGCATGAGATAGTGAAACCCTAAAAGTAGAAGAGGAAGCTCCCGCCTCCAGATCCGCCTTCAGGGAGTAGAAGAGTGTGCTGTTGTGTTGCTCCAGCTAGAGATGCAAAACTTAGAGCGCCTAGGTCCTTTAAATAAAGTCAGAAAAGAGTAGAAACAGGGCCCGATCCAAAAGAGTCGAAACAGAGCAAAAACTTGGCCTAATCCACGACGCACGACGCTCGGGCGCCCCTGGAAGGGCGTGCCGCGACATTATCTGGTGCTGAAGCCCCCTCTGAGGGGCGCCCAAGCTTTGTAGACTGTATTCTGGTTGATTTTTCTACACTCTGGTTGACTTTTCTGCATTCTAACTCTTTGGTACTTTAACTCTTCCTTCAAATCATTCCAATAGCGTACAAAATCAAGGGAATTTAGTGATAAAATCAAGTATAACCTCGACTCTCTTATTCACAAAACTAAAGCACAAACATGAGTTAAAGCAAGTTTCTAAGTCAAAAAGGTTGCATTTAGTATCAAAATTACATCACAAATAACGGTATTTTCAACCATTATCAATAGCTTGTACAACATATAACATTAAACTTTAAACCATTTGTTAGCCACAACAAAGTCTCAAAAGACCATGACTCTTTCAAAACTTCATATTTGATCCATGATAAGAATGTTCTGTTATATATGCTCCATAAATTGTCATTACTCTTATTGTCTTGGATTCTTGTTCTTCACAACGACTTTGTGTGCTTGCAAAAACGGGATCACCTCATTTGTGTTGTTTAATATGTACATATGTGCTTGTATTAATTATTCACGATCTTTCGTCACCATATTCACACCTTGAATGTTTTTACTTATAGAACATCTATTCAACCGTGATGTGCGGGAATGTAAGACCTTAAGAAATTGTGGTAATTAAGGAATAATGTGGTTATGAGACTTGGACCTTATTGTTTGTTAATTGGTGTTTGATGGTTAGATGTTTTCTAGAATTATAAGTATTATGTTTATTATTATTATTGGTTAAGTGAAATGCATGATTGATATGTTGTTATTTAGATGATTTGTGTGGTGTGTTGTTACTAATATGATGTGTTGGATTGAGGGTAAAAGGGTGATTTAGGATTGAATAGGTGTGGCCAAATTCTAAAAAGAAAGATAGTTAAAGTAAACTTTTGGGTTTTAATTTTATTTTTGTCCAAGGGCAAAAAGGTCATTTTATCATCAATAATTAGTGTAAAAATTAAGTTATGGGGGTGTGAAAAGTAAAGGAAAGGAAAATAAACCTGAAATTAAAAGACAAGGTAAAAAGAAGAAACGGAAACTATGGTTGTACATTCTAACCTATCTAGAACGAAAAAGAGAGAGAGGGAGAAAGGGGAAAAGAGGCGGTTTTGTGAGAGAAGAGGAAGAACTGCAAAAACCTTAGAGATTGGTGGTGTTTTAGAGTGTAGACAAAGCCCTAGGCTAGGCCAAGGTATGAGGAAGCTTACCTTTATTTGTTAATTATTGTATTTTATATGTGTTCTTGGTTATTTTTATTAACAATCCTTGTTGATGTATGTTATATGATTATGATTATGGTTGTATGTTGCTCTTGTTGGGCAAAGGTTTATGTATGCTTGGGCATAGGGTTTATGTAATATTTGTATTAGGTTCTCCCTATGTATGTATGTATGGTTGTTGGGTCTAACGGAGGGTTTGATGCTAAGGGAGAATAAAGTTATGAAGATTGGGGGTTTTCCATGCAAATGTATGTGTAAGGGTGTGATAATAATCATATGCATTATAATTGTGTTTTTTGGGTTATAATATGTATAATGATTGAATTTGGATTATTTAAGTGTGGTGATGTATGTGTTTGAGTATGTTTACAAGGGTATGTGATGCATGAATGCATGAATGAGGTTTTGGGGGAGTTCCCTTGGAATTTAGGGTTGCTGCATGTGTGTTTATAGACTTGGATTATGTCTAGGATGTTTACAAGAGTGTGACTAATTCTTTCCACTATGGTGTTTATGGTATGGTGATGCTCAAGGTGTTTTTCATGACTGAGATAGTCATGATGGTGGTGTATCTATGATTGTGATCATAGTGGTTGAGATGCTTCAAGTGATGCTACGTGATAGTGGTGTTACTATAAGAGTATAGTAAGTAGTTAGCATAGGTGTTAATGATTGGATAGACCAAGAGTCCATGTGTGAGATGTTAGTGATAACATCAAGGATTGGAGATTGAGGATCGATGATCGAGGGTCGAGGATCGAAGTAATTAGTTTGATTGAATTGTTATGTTAGAGGAATTAGGAATATTATTGTTATTACTAATATGTATGAGGTGTTTGATTATTGTTGATTTAATCAGTATGTGTATATCATGTTATTATGATTGTTTTACGGGTAGCTTACCTCATACATGTTTGTGTTTATACATATGTGAATGCGATGATCTATATTGTGGGATGTTATATGGGAGCAGATGATGCTACAGATGAAGATAAAGCATGATAGATCCATGAGATGATAGGGGACAAACTTAAGGTTTTTTTTAAAGCTATTGCAATTGAGCTTTTTAAGACAATGTAAATGGAGTTATTTTATTTCCTTTGTTATTTTTGTTTGATTTAAATAATGCAATTGGACAAGTATTTTGGAACTATTATGTGATGCAAGTTTAAATGCTCAGGTTTATGAAAATACGTTTTCGTGCTATAAGAAACTTTTGAAAATTACCAGTTTTTGTAATAACCCATGACACCCTGAAATTTGGGGCGTTACAAGGAACTCCAATCAGATTTACTTTAGTCATATAATCTGAACAAAACTCGATACTTTCTTCAGCAATATACCTTTCAACCATTGAACCTTCTGGACAATATTGATTTTTGACATACCCTTTCAAAATCTTCATATAACGCTCAATAGGATACATCCATCTTAATTATACTGGTCCACACAACTTGATTTCTCTAACCAAATGAACAAGTAAAATGTACCATGATGTCAAAAAAGGATGGAGGGAAAAACATTTCTACTTGACACAAGATGATAATAATCTCGCCTTGAAGTTCATCTAACATTGCAAGATCAATGACTTTACTACAAATTGACGAGAAAAATGAACACAATCGAGTTATGGTGTACCTAAAACTTTGGGCAAAATTCCACAAATAGCCACCGGTAACAATTTTTGCATTAAGATGTGACAATCGTGAGACTTCATGCCAACAAACTTTAAGTCCTACATTAACACTAAGCTCTTGATATTTAAAGAGTATCCTTGTGTTACCTTGATACTCTCTAAACAAAGGCAAAAACTTACCTTCTCTTGTATGGACATTGTGTAACATACAGGGGTAAATAAGTACATTTACTAATCACTCTTGGTGCCAACTCTTTTTGGATCTGCGTGTCAACCAAATCCAAACGAACATTCACTCCATCTTTTGTTTTTCCCTGAATTTTGTTGAGTAGTGTACCAATCAAGCTGTCACACACATTCTTCTCTACATGCATGACATTTATTATGCAATGTCTAACATCTAACTTTGACCAATATGGAAGATCAAAGAATATTGATTTCTTCTTCCAAGGGGTTATTACAGATGACTTTTTGGATGTTTTTCCAAATACATGATGCACTTTATTAACTTTTTTAAGAATTTGAAGGCTAGTAAGTGAAATTGGTGCATAATCTTTCTATTGTTGTCCATTGAATGCCTTTTTTAACCTTCAATATGGATGATTATTTTGTAAAAATCTTCGATGACGCATATACATTGTATTCCTTCCATGTTTTAATTGATGAGTTGTAGTGTTTTCTTCACATATAAGACATGTTTTATGACCCTTGACATTGTATCCCGACAAATTACCATAAGCTTACCATAAGCTGAGAAGTCATTAATGGTGCAAAATAACATGGCATGCATCATGAAAGTTTCAGAAGCAAAGACATCAAATATTGTAATCTCATCAACCTACAACAACTTCAAGTCTTCAACTAATGGGCTGAGGTAAACATCTATGTCATTTCCACATATCAACATTGACAACATCATGTACTTTCTTTTCATGCACAATGTAGGAGATAAGTTGAAAATTATCAGTATAACGGGCCAACAACTGTGATTGATACTTAAATTACCAAATGAGTTCATTCCATCAATAGGTAAACCAAACCTAAGATTTCTACATTCTTGATCAAATTGGGGGAATTGTCGATCAATATTTTTCCATTGGTTTGAATCAGATGGATGACGAAGCATCCCGTCACTTGTTCTCTCATCTGCATGTCATCTAAGATTTTTAGCGTCTTTTGGATTCATGAACAAACATTTAAGTCTAGCCACAAGTGGAAGGTATCAAACTACTTTCAAAGCAAAACTATTTTTTTTCTGTGTGATCACTATCTTCATTGTTGTTTTATGACTTGTAACCACATTTTGAACACTTTGTCAAAACTTCATATTCTTTCTTATATAATATGCAATCATTCGGACATGCATGTATCCACTTATACTCCATACCCATCGGACAAAGAATATTTTTTGCATCATAATTACGAGTGGGTAATGTATTTCCATCTGGCAGCATTTCATTCAACAACAACAACAATTCTGTCAAACTTTTATCAGTTCATCAATTGGTTGCCTTTAAATTCATGAACCTTAGAATTTGTGTGAACTTAGTTGAACAGGCCTACAAAGAAGTCTCTACATCAGTGGACATCGTTCCACACACTTGTGCTTGGGCAAAAGCTTCTGCGCCGACATTGAAGATCATGTTCTCTAATTTGTCTTCTTCTGGTCGATCTTCAATGGTGGAATTAGATACATTTTTAGTTGGAGAGAAAGTTAGAAAGTCTATTAATTCAATATGACATATCCATGTTGTATAAATTCATAAGAAACCATCACAGATAAGATGCTCCCTAATATCGGTTACGTTTAACTTCCTCTCATCCAAACACTTGACACAAGACCATTTAAACTTCACTTCATCATCACTTATACTCTCATTACATTGCGCAAATTTTATAAATTTTTTTACCCCTCTCTCGTACTCAACACTGATGCATGGTGAATTAATGTAATGTCGATTCATACACATATTTACTGAAATTGTTTACACAATATGGAACTTGTATCTAGGAATCGAACTTGAGTTATTAATTGTCTTAAACCCTAGATCGTAATGCAGGTTTGCTTGTTAAGTGTCCAAGGGATTGGTTCTTAGTGAGAAAACCTAGGTTCTTTCACCTAAGGGATTAGGGTTTGAGCGTTTTAGTGGGTTGACTTTAGTATTTAATGGATAAGAGATGATTTTGTGTGTGCACGAGAGTGAAACTAGTGAATTCTACCCTTAGCATGTCATTCCATATCATTTCTGGCATTTTCCCTCTTCTAAGAGCCCCCGACAATTTATTTACATATTCGTAGAATTGTTTAGTATTATACGAGTATCTTGAGAAACGATACTTGATCTTACCATTTTATATTACTTGAATAATTTGATACGTTTATCGATAATCGTTAACATTAACGTTTAGTAGGAATTCTTTAAAAACTCTTTCTTAACTAAATATTTGTTAGACAGTAGAGGTTCAGACAAAACTTTTCCTTGATCGTTGTTTTCTAGACATAAAGAGTTCATGTAGAAATCTTCCTTAATCGTTCGCGTGTGCTCCATCAATAGGAGTTAGAGTAGAACTGTTCCTTAATCGTTGGATTAATGAGTGCGGTAGGGGTTGAATGTCGATGGTAAGTAAGGATATATTACATTTTCCTTCTTTTTATTCACTCCAAACACAAACTTATGGACATATGTACAAGCAAAACTATCTAGAGTTTTATTTTTCTTATAATATTAACACCAGAAATTGTACTGCTATAATTTTCAAAATAATATATTTTTATTTGGGAGATGATTTTGTGGTTCAACCGCACGTATTTGGGATCTTAGCGTGTGTTTGGATTCGTCGAAATACTATTCACGTGGATTGATTTGCAGGTGAAACCTATTTTGTTTATGTTCATTTGCAAAATTTAAGAGTGCGGATAAAGAGTGATGTCGGTTTTTCATATACTTCCTTACATACAAAGTTTTGCAAAGAAAGTCAAAAAAATAAAAAAAACGAAAACGAAAAACCGGAATATAAAACTGAATAAAATAATAATAATACCTTTTTTTAAATTTTAAATAACAACTTTAATTTTATTTGAGTATAATTTTTATTATTTATATCATATTTATCCTTAAAAATAAAATAATAATTATTGAATTTTATTCATTAAAACATTTTTTAATTCATTGTATTCATCGTATTATATATAAATTTTTATCTCATATTCACTTAAATCTTATTATCTTTTTTAGTTCAAACAATATCACATTTACTTTTCTTTTTCGTTTTAAACTTAATTTTTGAAAAATGTATCTTCAAATCCGAACCGCTCATTCAATATTTAAATTAAATTCAAAAAAATAATTCTATCCAAAATAAAACAAATGGCTCTTGAAAACCCATCTTCAAATCATTTTTGTTTATATAGATACGTATTGACGAGTGAAGATAATCTCACTAACAGGAGAACCACTATTAATGAATGGATAATAATTTTTTTCTAATAGAAACACAAGCATTTTTTATATTAGAGACAATTTTATTTAAACAAAAAGAATTATTATTGCTTTTACTATAAGGACGATTATATTATTATCGTATAATCCACAATAGAGCTGATGAATAAGTAAGCCTGTGTATTAGTTCGAGAACAATGATTATCTTATAAGAATTTAGAATTTAGGTTTTAGACGCGAATTCAGTAAAATTTATATAAATATATTGTAGTTGAAAATTATGCATTTTTTATTAATTATAAATTTATTTTTCAATTATTCATATATTTGACTTGGATGTCGAAATATTTTTACAGAAATCTCGTTTTTAGTTTTTAATTTTCGAAAAAACACTTCACTAATGTGAGTTAGAGCCAGATTACTAGGATCAACGCAAAATCCATCTCAGTCGTGTAAGAAAGAACTAATTTCATTTACTTATTAAATGATTAAGAAAAATTAATAAATAACAACTTTTATAAAATATTTACAAATATCTTTTTATTTTATACCATGATTTCTTGTTTTACTTATTAAATTTGGTCTAATATAGTCTTAAAGTGAACTTAGTTCCAAATTTCACAAAAAGAAGTATTATAAGGAAAAGGATGATAATACTCTCTTTAATGTTATGTACTATTTATAGACTTAGGAAACCTTTTAATATAATAATTAAACTCTACTAATATAATTAAGCTTTGTTAATATCACACAATTATTATCAAATATCTCATAAAATATATATTAAAATATCAACATAATATATCACACATGCATATTGTTATTATATCTTTGGAGATCGGGTGTATTTGAGCTTCAACGAATTATACTATTATGGATAAGGAAAATGACACTTGAACAACTATTTTTGACAACATTTAGACACGCGTAAACGTATCAAAATCTGAGTGGTCCAGTTGGAAAAATTAAATGAAAATGGACCACTCCGATTTTGACATGTGTGTGCGTGTTTAAATGTTGTCAAAAATGGTTGTTGAAGTATCATTTTCCTATGGATAATAATTAGATGGAGGTACAAATTCCATAAATGAAACTCATATTTTTTACTATTTATATAAAATAGATATATAAGTGTAGATGTTAAAGTGGAAAGCAATAATGAAATAGTTGAAAAGGCTGAACGAACGGTGGCTCTTATATTGGAAGGCAATCTTGCAATTATTCAAACACATGTAAGATTTATCTGCCCTTCATCTTCTTCCACACACTCATAAGTCAGAAAGCATAACGCCTGGTTTTCCTCACACCCCACAATCAAACTCTGAAATGAGCCAACGTGTCCCTAGCTGTGATGTGGACGACAACACCATTTCCACACCAACAAAATTCCCTCTTATTTCCACCTCCAATTTCATCGCCCATGAAGTCCCAATGTAACGCAAATTTCATTCCTTTCACAACTCAAACCTATCTCATCTATTACTCTTAACTCTCCAAGATCAATTCTTTCAAATTCTCTTGCTCTTGCAGGTTGGGCTACAAACTGGCATGCAAAAAGGGACAGCCTTCCACCCACCAACACACTCCTGCGAACCAAACAACATGGGAGATACCTCGTACAAGTGGAACCTTGGAGTCCATCGTCAACCATGGTATCGCCAAAAACTGCCACCAGTTACTTACTAAGGACGCCTTGGTGCCCTCTTTTCCCAAACAGGGAACAGTGTTTGGCGCGTGCAAGAAGGGTTACCCTGGGCGCGTGGAGTCTGGGGTGGTGGCGCGTGGTCCCCCAACCTATGAGTTGACTGGCGTCAAAGACTCCAGTATGAGCGGTTGTGACACCTGTCCGCGGGAGTTGAGCGTCACTTTCAATTCAGCCACCATGGGTTTGCCTGAAAACACCAGTAGCTCCGTTAAGCAGTGTACGGAGACCACTGCCAACGACTACCGTGATTCCGTAAGCCACCGTAGGTCGCAGGTATGACTCGTATACATTTGAAACAAAAATACTAAATCAGTTTAATCATAGTTTGTGAGTGTTACATTAAGCCATTTATTCTTTTGCAAATATAAAAGGTTATTTGCTGGAAAAATTAAAATTAAAATGATTCATGTTTTACAATTTTATTGATTGTAATGAATGTTTGTTTGTATAATTTAAGAGGAGTGATTACTTTCATTTGAATGATTTTCGCAGCTACAATTAATCAATTAAATATTTTTTTGTTCGGATAAATATACTATATATGTTTTCGCTTCTAGTTTATTTCTTGTTGTTAACTTCAAACTTTCTTTAGTTTACATTGTCCAAATGCTTACATGATAGGTATCATTTTAACGTGATGTCATCGTCTCAATAATTGATACAGTCACGTGTTTTTCTGAAGAAAATGAAAATGTTTGGATATTGTAAGGATAAGTATATAACAATTTTTTATATAAGCAAGTTTTTATTTCAAAAGGGTATTTAAATGTTTATAAATTAGTTTGTTTAGATGTATCTTTTAAAAAATGTTTTTTGACCAACTTTGAAATATTTAAAAAAACTATAGTTTGTTTTTTATTCAGTGTTAAATACAAAAGAATTAGATTTCGAACAGATTTCAAACGAGGAGTTTTTGTTTTATTGACATTTTTATGCTAATAATTTTGTGATTGTTTATAATTATGTGATGGAAAATGTTAGAGTGAGGGACGGAAAGAAGATTGTAAGACAAGTGGAGTTGATAGATCTTGTGAATCCAACAAAAGAATAAAAGCTTCAGCTGTACACAACCAATCTGAAAGGGTTACGTGACTCCTCTTCTGTGCACCAAAGTATCATTTTATCTTGAATTTCTTGATCATTGATTCGCTATGTCTTTGCTTTCCAGAGAAGGAGAGATAAGATCAACCAAAGAATGAAGGAATTGCAAAAGCTGGTCCCCAATTCCAGCAAGGTAAAAAGAAGAATACTTCTGACTGAGCCAGGTTTTTCGCATTATAAAATGTTCCCACACTTTTTTCAAATTCTACTGAGTCACAAACACTGACCATACATGACTCACCTCCAACATCCTCCTTAATTACTCAAGGGTGCTCATGCCACCATTCCCATGTCATACCATATCTTCTTATAATGTTTTCTCTTAGGCATCCATGAATTTAACTCTTACATGGGATAAAAATAAAATAAAAAAGTAAAACATTATATAAACCTCTTTCTCCGACCCAACATTTTCTTGATTAAAAAATATTTTAATTTAATTCAATTTTACACAAATTCTTTTTATGAAGTTCAAATTTTACTCATTTATATATAATAATTTGTTTTATATTTAATTAATATATATAATACATTTTTTAAAAAAAAAATATTTTTTCTGTTTAAAGTTAGACATTAATAATGACATGATAATAATATAATAACGATAAATTTTATTAGAATATATTATATACGACTCTAACATCATCATAATATTTTACGACATTGAGAATAAGAGTTGCATGGTCTGGTTTATTTATCAGACAGACAAAGCTTCGATGCTGGATGAGGTTATCCAATACATGAAGCAATTGCAAGCACATTTGCAAATGATGAATTGGATGAAAATGTACTCGTCGATGATGCTGCCAATTACCATGCAACAGCAACAACTTAAGATGTCCATGCTGATGGCTCAAATGGGCATGGGAATGAGAATGAGTAAAGACATGGCTATCAATATGAACATGAATATGGATATGAATATGAATATGAACAACATGAACATTCCCACCATTGCTCCCATGCTCCATCTTCCTCCCTTCATGCCTATGGCTTCATGTGCTGATCGATTACTGGCAGAACCAGAAAAGGTATTGCCTTTTACACACTGTTTCAACAAAATTTTTCATGCTTACAAATTAATCATGGGATTTAGTAAATCTCTACCACTCTAATGTATTTGTAATTCTTTTCGTGTATAAATTAAGATAACTAAATTCTTGTTTAGTTTCCCTTAAAATTTTGAATACCATGTAGAATACACAATATATTAAGGCTTGTTTTGTCTATCCATTGCATTATATAATTTTTTATCACAACCTTTTTCAGATATAGCAAGTTTAATTTGAAACATTATATATAAGATTGATAGTCTGGGGTGAGACTCAAGAACCAATATTCTGTTTTCTACCACTCCTTGACTTATTCTGTTTTATTTTAATCTAACCTTTTGAGACATTCATTATGATATTCTAAAGTATGTTTCTATTTTAAATGAATGAAAACAATTATAGATATTGTTGATATTCTAAAACGTATAATTATATAAACCTTAAAAAGAAAACAATTATCTTTTTTCTGTCTTCTAAAATTTTCTTTTAATGCATAACAATCAGTTTAAAATGTATTAGATGGTTATTGACTATCATTTAAAGAGTATCACGTGTCATTCTAATATAATAAGTTTAAAAAATGTAAATAATATCACATCTTCTTAAAAGTTTAGGATTAACACAGATAATATTTTATGCAACAGGTGAAACTAATAATTAATATTTATAATCTTACGCACATTTTATTTAAAAAAGCTTATAGTTTATCTTAAAATTAAAATCTAAACACTACTTTGATGATTATGATAATTTTGAATATTTATTAAAATAAATACTTTTATCAAAACTGTATAGATATATATTTGTTAAAATAGTCCCCTATGTTTGTTTCTGATTCCTTCCTGATTATATGATAATGTAAAATATATCTATATATATTATATATCTCTCTCTATATAAGAGTTGATGCTAAAGAAGAATAACTTGATGCAGTCAGAGACAGTGGATGCATACAGTAAGATGGCTGCTCTGTATAATCAGATGTATCATCATCCTCCAGATTCAAGTTCCAAGAAATGAGTTCCACTGTTCTACCTTCTCAAGAGTATCATAAGCTTGTGTGTGTATATCTGTTAGAAAGATTGAACTGAAGAGACAACAGTTTTCTTTTTTCTTTTTCTTTTGTACAAGAAAAATAAAATGTAATTTCTTTGTACTCCAATAGTACAAAGATGATGTGCATTATCAGACGTGCTTCCTTCTGTTCATTGTTAGTATTTTTTTTATAATGGATAATAAGTTTGAATATAAGATGTTATTCAGATTTTTAGATGAATCTCTTACCATGTCTTAAAGAAAGGACTTGTTGCAGTTTTTATTATGATTACCATGTTTTAGTAGAAGTGTTTGTCTTAGACTAACATTAGTTTTGATTTCCAGGTTTTAGTACAAGGGTTTGTCTTAGACTAACATTAAGTCTTGTTTGTGTCTTTTAAAATATATGTCTAAAGTAAAAAATAAATCCTTAGTTGAATCTTAATCAATATGATAATCGATCGATTAGTTTTAATTTAGGGAATGCTTTTCATCAGATTCAAAACATAATTCTAAAAATTGTCGATTTAATCTATTAGGTTAAAAATTAGTCGATTAGATTAAGACAATGGGAAGATTGCTCATTTTTGCATTTAATCAATTAAGTCCTATTCATAATTGATTATTTTTGCAAACTGATAAAAAGCATAATTTTTATATTTAACAGATTAGGAATTTAATATAATTGATTAATATATTATAAATATCATAAAAAGACAAGTTGACTTTCGCATTTAATCGACTAAACTCTAATATTAATTTATTAATATAAGCTTAATTCAGTTTATGGGCTTTACGAAAAACGTATTAATCAATTAAACATTTAAGATAATCAATTAAAATAGTCGTTATATCATATATCTTTAAATCCTCTATCTTTTTTATATTCTAAGAACCGAAGAACGAGAGTGTAAGGAAATCTTCAAACTATTGTAATCAAGCTTTTAAAGAAGATTAAAGAGAAAATGGTTATTCATTGGTTAAAAGTGTTTTATACTGTAAAATTCATTTTCAGGTGATATCTTTATGGTTCTTTTCTTTGTAATCTCATTAAATATGTTGTATTTCTGCGTGGTCAGTTTTGAGATAATTGTATGTAGCATGGTAGGAGGACTTAAAAGATTGATTTCAAAATTTATAAATATAATTTTCAGTGATAAAATTAAAAGGTGTAAAAGAAAAATGATTTTCTATTACTTGCCTTTTTAGACTGTAATTAGTATATGTACAAGTTCTATAAATTTTTTAAACGAATTTCCTGAAATATATGTGCAAAATGGTAAAAATCTATACTAACGAAACACCAATAAGATACATGAAAGTAAATTTGTGATTCATATAGGTTCAGTTGTTTATTGAGAATACCATATATTCTTCTTCCAATTGCTCAAATAAAATATAGATATGAAACAAAATTTATAATTCATAAAGGTTTAATTGTTTATTCAAAAACCATACTCTTGCAATTGTTTAAATAGGTCTAGAAAATAATTTCTTTGAGGAACACACCATAAATAAATAAATAAATTACAAAAACACAACTTAAAGGATAAATTCACTTGAACGCATTTATTTATAATTTTTATGATGATAAAATTACAAATTGTATCATAAAACTTTTATAAAGAATAAAATTATAAATCCTTTAACTCTAATAGAAATAATTTCAAAAGTAAGAAAATATAAATATATTGGAAGAAAATGGTTTCAAAGATTACCATGAGTGTAAAAAAATAATAATAAAAGAGAATGCAAATCCATATCTAGAAAATCTATTATGGATAAGAATTTAAGACAAAAATCATTGAGATTGTTCATGTTACTTTCAATGCGTGAAAAAGAGCAAACATGGAGTACTATTTGAAAGAGTGATGACTTGAATTGGGTTTGCATTTATTAAAGTTTTTGTACAAACATTTTTATATTTTGTCTATTAAATTGTGCAAGGAATAATTGAAGAAATAATTTGAAAATAAAATAAAAATTACAAAGACAAAAAAAACATTGTTTATATCACTTTTAATAGTTACACAACACTTAGGAGTCGAGATAAAATTTTATATTTCAAAGCGAATAATATTTCATATGTATGATGATTGACTCTAACAATGTTACTTGATTGATTTGGGATCGGAACATTGATGTCCACCATAGTGAAAAGAGGAAGTGATATTTAAACTTTCCTTATACTTTGACTCCTAAACGATGTAAAATTATTACATCGAGTAGAAAAACACCAATTGAAATGTTGAATTTAACGTATAGATTTAGATTTAATTGTGTCATTTGTAGAGTTTTTAGAGATCACATATATTATTTAAATGTGTTATGATTATTATCATAAGAGCCAAAATTGATACTGATTTTTTTTTTTCATTCTTATTAGGAAAGAAAACAAAAATAATACTTAAATTTTTTATATTTTGAAAATCACATATTTGCTATTCACATCATTAACAAATTTAAATACACTTTGACATTTTATTGTCATAATAAATTGACATATTGGTTCATCAAGAATTTATATATGATTGTGATATGTATTTTGGATCTATATAATAAAAAAATATAAGATTAGACATAATTATTATTTCTTAAAAAAACCTTAGGTGATAATTCAATAAATTTAAATTAGATTTATAATTGGATAGACTGCATCTCTGTTAAAGAAAAGAAACAATATTATAGTATAGTTTTAGTACTTCTAATGATCAATGATCATATTTGAGCGTGAGCTACTTTTCAATAAGACTTTCCAATTTCCATTCACATTTTGTTTTAAATCTTAAACATGGAGCAAATTTTGTTTGCAGCAATGATCAACTTGTGGCTTAATTAAGCTGAAAGACACCGAAGAAGCTTGAACTAAGATGACCTAATTCAACTATCAAAATCAGACGATGACTAAGATATTTCATGTCTTCCTTCAAAACGATGTCATTCTTAAACATAAGTTTCTAATTCTCTTACATCATAGTAGATTTTATCTGCATCTTTATGCTGAATGTATAAGCATTCTTAATTTGACTTCCAAAATCACATTTTGAAGTGCATTGAATAAGTTGTCTGCTATAAGTACGTTTTGGCCTATTCGCCAACTTTCCAGGCTTGAATTAATAATAATGTTAATTTATGAGAGGATAATTACCACACGATCACCCAATACAAATTCTCGAATCAACAACACCACAACGACACGTCCTACAAACGTGTGGTTTACACATGTTATACTAAACATATTAACATGCTTTGTTTGGTTAAAGTTCAACATTTAAATTATTTAATACTATATAAATAGTTCCATCATCTCACTCGTTTCTCACCATGGTTTCACATGCGTAACATTAGAGATTCCTGTCCAATAATATACATTCGACCACTTAATTATCTCACAGACAATTTGCATGTACTTTTCATACATTTGGTAAAAAGAAAACTTGTACTATGCATTAATTAAAAACATTATTTTTATGTATTATAAATCAGATGGCGATATAATTAATAGTTACACAATCATATTTTAATTACAATTGAATTGGTTACTTTTACTTGAGGCAACACATATATACTTTCCTATTTCAAGTTCAGCTCTTATATATGTATTAAATATAATGCCAATATCTTCCAAATAATACAAGAAAAGACTAAGATATTGTAAATAGAATACGATATATATTATAAGCATGTTTTACTAGATACTAATATTTGATCTAAACCAAAACCTTGGTCTAATATCAAATTGCAAAGCTAAAATTGAGTTAACGTATATCATACAAATATTAAAGTGTTCACAAACTTCTTTTCAACTTTTCACCACTTAATACATTATTATTTGCATGATTTAAATAATCAACAAAACAAAGGATCTTTAAATCATATCACATTTGCATATAATACATCATCATCCAATCAATACAAAAAACGTTATATCATTAGTATCTCTTTCCTCAAGCCACATGATGATGTTTGAGTCATATTGTTTGAACATCTTATCAACACTTCAATGACAAACTAAAATAAAATATCACTTGTCCTTGGATTCCTCATTGTTCAAGTTAGACACTGTCTAATTGTCAAAATTTAGAAAATAAGGACAAAATATTTACTCAAAAATCTCAAGATTTCATCACTTAAGCGACCGATCATCACTTAAGCAAGATGTATTTAGAGAGGAAGGAAAAATTATTACCTCTCTCTCTCAGTTTTGTTACTTTTAGTTTGAACAAGAAGAATTATTATTTATACATCCAACTTATCTCTCAAATTATAATCACCCAAATTCAAATATATATATATATATATATATATATATATATATATATATATATATATATATATATATAAACAAGATAAGTTACAAAACTAAATTAAAATAATCTTTTAACTTATGTACTCATAGTAGCAAGTACAAAAATGTGATTATAACAATCACAAAATATATTTTTCCTATATCATTTTATTTCGGTTAGATATACTTATTTAGAAGATATAAGATATAAATCAACAACCATATAATTCCAAAATTCAACAAATTAATTAATTAATAATATCAATATTGTTTTAGTACATATTTGATAATATATATAATTAAACTCAAGAACCTATTTGATATTTTTTTTTCATTTCAGAAAATAATGTCACAACGATTTCTAATTTCGATTTTTTACTTCTTTACTATGAGCATGCAACTTTTGAAAGGATCATTTGTTAACAAATCTTCATTATGATAAACAAGGGACACTAAAACGCAACATTTTACTCTTAAAGCGTTTTATGGATAGATTTATAAAAGCTTCTTTCATGCATTTAACTACGTATAATTTTATCAGCAAAATCTGAACTACACTAAATATGTAGTTGACAACTTGAAAAATCATTTTCAGGTATATCACTTATATACACCAAACTTTGACGTTTCTCCAATGATCACAAAGATTTGAAGATGAGAATCACCCAATTATTGGTACTGAACCTTATCAACTTGGTCCTTGTCAAGAAAAATAAAAAAAAAAATTGGGTTTTTTTGTCTTTGTTTGATTTGGACAAATAATGGGAGACATTTTGATTATTTCCAACATATATGACCAATATTCGTTCTTCTATGCGCATTTCCTTTGTTTGAAACTTGGGTCTATTATTTATTTAATTTATAGATTTAATTAAAATTTATTTATTTTTATAAATTTGGGTATTTTTAATTGAGTTTTTATTAATATTTTTTATCTACTTATTAGTTAAAACTTTTATATTTTTCAATTGAGTATTTGTATTTAATTTATCTTTTTTCATTACTGAGTAATGTGCCTATTATATTATCATGTCATCTTGCTTACTTGCCTTTAAGTGCTAAGAAATAGGTGCTAAGAAATGTAAGATTTTGTTGGTTATATAAAATGATAATTGACTTAATTTGATTTTTAATTCGAGCAAACTTCGTTTTAATTAGATGAATTTAGTTCGACTTTTATTTTGACAAATTCCTCAATTTGACAAGACTTTTCTTGAAAGGACTTTAGTCGACTTAACTCAAAATTTGGTCCTCAATTCCCTTGATTCAATATATAAATATTCTTTGATTTTAGATGTAACATCCCAAAAATATAGCTGCAAACTATATTGAAGAGTACCTACATTTACAATAAAATAGAACAGTTTACAAGGAGAATAAAGTTTAACTTATAGTTATCCTAAAATAACAATAAATTTAAAACTTTACATAAACCTACACTGATACAAATCATAAAAACAGACTGATTGGTCATACAAGAGGATTATCAACCGAACGGTCCTACAATGGTGTATTACACCGAACGGTCCTATACTAAAAACAAAACAAGCACAAAACCGAACGGTCTTACTCTTACTGGAATCTCTCCTTTCCTGCCAGCGCCTGCTCCAGAATATCTTCTACATACTCTGCTCACACCCAAAGGGTGATCATTGCAAGGACAAGGACGACCGAACGGACGACATGACAAGACAGAAAAATAAGGGTAAGCTAGTGTAATTTAATTAACTATGTAAACAGATAACTCACATAAATCTGATATAAATCAATAAGTCCATCATGCAACAAACAATCATACATTTAAAACCATAAACATACAACAATGCATACAATGAATATTCACTTTACTATGAATGTACGAACTGTATGAATTATGTAGCTACGACGTTCTTGCACTCGTGCAAAGGTAATCTGGAAAATCATCAGAATTACCATAGCTGGAAACCCAAGCCGCCACACGAGGTTAGCCCTTCATCCCTCACTGTAGCTGGAAACCCAAGTCTACACATGAGTTTAGTCCGAAAGTTGGAACCCCAAGCTATACGCAACCAGGCCTCCTGCTATTCTAACCACATGCGCCACCATTCTCTACTTGAGACTCGGTGACCATTAGAATGTCAGGATGAACGACAGCTTAGTCTGACCATATTCATACTTTACAATTGCATAACCATTTCTGAGATATTCCTCCTTGGAACACTCGTTCATATCCATATAATACAAATCACATCATACTTCTTCATATCCATACTATTTCATTCATATCACATGTTGATACCATACTTCATTAACAACATATTTCCTCATCTATCACATCGTTAAATAACTATCACACATAACAGTAAAACAATAATCCCACCTTGGAAAAAGACCGAACATGAAAGATTAACTTAACCTATGAACAAGACCGAACGGAAGAGCACACCCAATACGAGAACACGACCAAGCGGTCATTTAGAGAATAAGACTCAAGCAGGAGTCGAACACTTGGACTTATATCAATCACTTATGATTTAGAAATAACAATATTGGCTTAGACCGAACACTATTAACTTCGTACAAGTACAATATTTGTTCACTGGTATGAGAACGAGTGCTCATAAGAGACCACACAACTCAACAATAGCGATCGCTGACACTATCATAAATATTAGTACAAAACCGAGCATTATATCGAACGAGCTCTGCTCCAAGGCCAAGCACTTACCAAGAACGAGCGATAATACAAGACTGAGCACTACTAAGATAGTACATGACCGAGCGCTATCACTAACATAATGGCTAGTACAAGACTGAGCGCTATCACTAGCCTAACTAGTACAAGACCGA
Organism: Vigna umbellata; assembly: GCF_018835915.1. The sequence goes on along the minus strand of NW_025901588.1, from coordinate 9,259 downwards.
GCGCTATCACTAGCCTAACGGCTAGTACAAGACCGAGCGCTACTAAGGCCAAACGGTCATGAACTGGGAGGACTTCAAAGACACCAAACCCAATTAATAATCAAACGCAGAAGAAGACCGAACGGCCAAATCAGAGCAGGTTCGAGCGGTCAATCACGAACCCCCAGTTTTCTGCATAATTCTGCAGAAACTTCTGCAGAATTATGAACACATCAAATATTACCAAAACTAAACATTTTTACAAACTTCTAATCCTTCAAACATGAATCATCACATTTCTAAACTAAACTAAGAATACCTAAACCTTTCTAACATCATTTAGAGAGTTTCATCTCGGATTTGAGAGTCAATTCTGCATAATCATCAACTCCAGGACCAAAAATCAGATTTGCTAACTTTATTACAGTTTTAAGTAACTCAAGGGTTCTAACAATTCTTATACCACTTACCCAGATTCTCTATACCGACCACATTCACCACGAACATCATTTCTCAAATTTTTCTATCCCACTTCTTCACAATGCACTCGGATTTGAACCAGAAACTCAACATAAATACAATCATCATGAACATAGTCATTTAACAGTCCACACCAATTCAACCGAACACAAATCATTCAATTTTACATTTATACAGAATCATCCAAATCAATTTCATACACGTGTTCAATCACCAAACAACATATTCATACATCAGACCAAGTAATTAAATTAGTTAGCTTCCCTTACCTCTTGACCGAACCGAACAACGATTATTCTTTTTCAATCTTTGCTTCCTCCCCAGAAAATCCCAAGAACACCTATATTTCACCGATTGGTGAGAAACACCAACCCAAATTACCAGAAAAGTGATCAAAATTAAGAAGAAGAAGCGGATGAACACATGCAACCAGAAACATGGCTTGCATGTGCCCGAAAATAGAATTTCTAAAAAGAGGATGAACTTACCAACTCTAAGCTGGATTTTGATTGGTGGAAAAGAAACTCTTGACTCCCAAAATTTCTTAGACTATGGCTGGTTGAATAAAAGATGAAAGGAGATGAATAATTTCTAGAGAGAAGGAGGAGAAAAGAAGAGGTTTGAGTTTTTACAGAGACACAACTTCAGAGAAAAATGAGATGAGCTAAGGTATTGGGAAATTCTTTAAAATGATCAATCTCTCTTAGTTGAGACATTTGTCCCTCCCTTCCAGGTGTGAATTGTAAGGGTTTGACATTCTCCCCATCAACAAAATTTTTCGTCCTCGAAAATTAAAACATAATAAAGAACAGATGAGAGAACAACTCCCTCAGGACATCTCCAAATTTTCAGGTAGAATCAACTGCCCTCTTATCCACAAACAACCTTAACTAAACTGGTAGATTTCCTCTAAGCTACTTAGGTAGGCTCTACATACTGTTGACCGGCTACAACTCGATCGAACGGTTATATTTGAGTAAGGAGTTGGATGGTGACGTTTAAATAAAGAGGTAATGATTCTGAAAGGTGAACCGAGTAACATAAATACCAAACAGGAAAAATTACTATTAGAAAGAGTCACAAGTCTTTCAAGAGGAAAAGAATTAATAGGAAAGTTTGTTACTGTTTAAGGAAGAGAGTATAGATAATTGTTGAGTGATTTGAAGTAGAGTATCAAATATTTTAGGTTTAGGGTAGAGAATGGATTTCTTGGTCAGTGGAGAAAACGAGGCTTCCTAGAGATCATTCACTAGTATTCTCTTCTTTATTTATACTAAAGGGAGTACTTCATCTTTGACTCTTAAATAATCTAATACACACTTCCGTACAAATATTCAAGTGTCTGGATCATCCTATCCTTATGGTCGTTTGTTTGGGATGGTAAGCTAAACAAATCTTTAACTGGTTGTCCAATTCTCTCTGCAATGGTTGCCAAAATTGAGAGGTGAACCTGAAATCCCTGCTTGAAACGATACAAGACGTGACTTCTAGCAACCTAACCACATTTTTTGGTGTCGAGTTGAACCAATCTTTGATATTAACTTCTCAAACTAATAACCACCAATTAATCACTCTTGGTCATCCAGCCCTTAATTACTCAATAACATTCTGGCCTTATGACCGAACGGGAAAAATGAGTGATGTAACCCTAATAATGTTATTCCATTTTCCATTCGGTCTCTGATACTCTACCTTTACCTTTTTACATGTTAAACATAAACCGAACGACGTCTGCTTTCGTACTAGACTACCAAAAATGATTTTCTTGAGATACTTATACATTTTAGTCATGCTTTGACTCATACTAAAATGATTATGATGTCCTTTCTCAAGAATCAATTTCTTACTTTCCTATTATCAGGAACACAAGTCCTTTGACTGAATCTTCAAAATACTGACCGTATATAACGCAAAGATCTTTCCTTTAATCATTATCTATCGGTTCTCTAAAAATCTACAACTCTACATTGGCCGACTGCTTAATTCAGATCCTTGCCGAACGGTTCACGTACTACCTCTAACTGAAACATCTAATACCGTTTGGTTTTAACCTCACTTGAAATCTTAAGTTCCACAAGCTCTCAACTTAACCCTACTCATGGATCATCATAGCCGACACAAGTCCTAGAATTTACACTTCATTCATCCAGAATTCTCACTTGACCAATTTTACATACTACTCCTTTTTCCTTAACACGCCGAACACTACTCTTAAATGTTCCTCATGCTCCACTCTAATTCATCCTTCTTCTTTACTAGCAAAATTGGCATACTTTATAGTAAAATGCTCGGTTATAATAAACTGTTTTCTTCAGTTCCATCTTCTCTACTGAAACTACTAACACTAGTCTCTCACCTACCACCAGATCATAGTAGAACTCAACTTCACGCTGAGGATATAACCTTGGCGCTTCTTCAGGAGAATTTAACATGCCCAAACATTTCTTATTAACGTTCGGCTACCCCTCTTGCTACCGAACGATCTACCCCAATAGATACCAAGAGGTCTACATACCATTCACTTGGAGTAACTTCCAAGTTAGTCAATTCCAAAAATCACACTCTCACTAACCTACTAATGAACATCTATCTCACATGTTAGATGTCCAAACTAAACCAATTGCTGGTGTTTACACCACCAGATCAAACAATGCCCTTCTCACAAACACATAAAATAACACTTGATTTTTAACGAAAAGCAAACAATTACTATTACCTGTACTGATCGCCTCTACAATGAACAAAACATAAACTCTTCTTATAGCTTAAGGTCTGGCGTCTTCTCTCGGATGAAACCTTCTTACCGAATGGTTTTGAGTAAATGCTCCCAAAGGACAGTCTTCCACCAAATGACCTTCACTCCTGCATCTATAACATCTCTTGTTTCCTCTTAACTGAGGACAAACTAACTTCAAATGAGGCCCTCCACAGTTATAGCAACTTATTGGCCTTTGCTGCCCAGATTGACCACAAGCATTGGATGACTTTGCAGAAGAACCTTTGAATCTAGAAGGAAAATAAGAAAGCCGAGAATAAGGAGTTCTTCTGGAACCAGTACTTCCTCTAGATACGTTCAGACCATCCATCCTCTTTTGCTGACTTTCTACTTCCTTCTTCGTCTTTTCAATACTCTCGCCCGTTCAATCAAAGCTGGTAACTCTCGAATACACAAACACTTGATCAACAATTTAATGTCGCCTCTCAACCTATTCTCAAACTTTCTGCACTTTCATTCTTCATTTGTCGCCAATGTATAAAATCTTAGAAGATGCTTAAACCGATCGGCATACTCAGACACAATCATGCTCCCTTGAACCAATTCCAGAAACTCTACTTCCTTTGCAAACCGAACGCTGTTAGGAAAGTACTCAGCGTAAAACTTTTGCTTGAATACTTCCCAGGAAATGAGTGTATCGTTTCCTTCCAACAACATCCTCATGTTACTCCACCAATGACTTGCTTCCCCAGTCAGCAAATAATCTGAATAAGCCAGCATGTTCTCGTCTGAACACTTCTTAACATGAAAAATTTTCTCCACATCACTGAGCCAATAGTCGGCTTCATCTAGACTGCACTTCCCACTGAACTTAGCCAGATGATGTAGTAGACAATCCTCTAAACTCCACTTTTGCTGATGAGTAGCAGAAGAAGTAGACGATCCAGCTGTAGTTCTAACATTAGACATCACATCCTCGTGCTGCCTTTGAGACCTCTCTACTAAAATCCGAGCAGTCTCCAAATGTTGAAGAGCCAATGTATTCTGCTGAACTAATGAGACGTTCTATTGTTGCATTTCCGTGATTATTGATTCCATCAACGTTGTGGAGTTAGGTGCATCCATATCCGCAGATGAGGGAGGAGGAGACTGAGATACCATCTTCCAATCATACAGGGAGAAAGAACCATTAGGCTAACTCAAGGACACAAGGATACTATCAAAATCGAATGCTGACTACAGCCAAAAGCCAAATCAGCATAACCAAGTAAATCATAAAGATAAACAGTACATCATCGAACGGTAAGAGATAAAACGTTCGGTCACAAGAAAGTCAAGATAAGATCGGACGGTCACTATAAAACCGAGCGGTCGAATACAATAAATAGAAGAGTTTAAATTTCAATCAGAATTGAGAAAATAAAATCATCTCAGGTAAAAGTCATGACTGTGCACCCTCATTACTTCTATCAAGACATTCTCTGTTCTCAAAACTTCTAGTTGTATCTAAAAATTTGATCATCTAAACCTGAAGAAAATGGAATAACATACCATTTAGGTGCAACTTTCCACAAGAAAGTCACGACAAACCCACAACTCACAGGTAGTTTTAGGAACTAACTGCTCTGATACCATTAATTAACATCCCAAAAATATACATGTAAACTATATTCAAAAGTACTTACATTTACAATAAAATAGAACAGTTTACAAGGAGAATAAAGTTTAACTTACAGTTATCCTAAAATAACCATAAATTAAAAACTTTACATAAACCTACAGTGATACAAATCATAAAAACAGACTGATCGGTCATACAAGAGGATTATCAACGAACAGTCCTACAACGGTGTATTACACCGAACGGTCCTATACTAAAAAAAAAAACAAGCACAAGACCGAACGGTCTTACTCTTAGCAGAATCTCTCCTCTCCTGCCAGCGCTTGCTCTAGAATATCTTCTGCACACTCTACTCACACCCAAAGGGTGATCATTGCAAGGACAAAGACGACCGAACAAACGACATGACAAGACAGGAAAATAAGGGTAAGCTAGTGTAATTTAATTAACTATGTAAACAGATAACTCACATAAATCTGATATAAATCAATCAGTCCATCATGCAACAACCAATCTTACATTTTCAACCATAACCATACAACAATGCATACAATGATGGTTCACCTTACTTTGATTGTTCGGGCTGTATGAATTATGTAGCTACGACGTTCTTGCACTCGTGGAAAGGTAATCTGGAAAATCATCAGAATTACCATGGCTGGAAACCCAAGCCGCCACACGAGGTTAGCCCTTCATCCCTCACTGTAGCTGGAAACCCAAGTCTACACATGAGTTTAGTCTGATAGCTGGAACCCCAAGCAATACGCAATCAGGCCTCCTGCTATTCTCACCACATGCGCCACCATTCTCTACTTGAGACTCAGTGACCATTAGAATGTCAGGATGAACGACAACTTAGTCTGACCATATTCATACTTTACAATTGCATAACCATTTCTGAGATATTCCTCCTTGGAACACTCGTTCATATCCATATAATACAAATCACATCATACTTCTTCATATCCATACTATTTCATTCATATCACATGTTGATACCATACTTCATTAACAACATATTTCCTCATCTATCACATCGTTAAATAACTATCACACATAACAGTAAAACAATAATTCCACCTTGGAAAAAGACCGAACATGAAAGATCAACTTAACCTATGAAACAGACCGAACGGAAGAGCACTCCTAATTCGAGAACATGACCGAGCGCTCATTTAGAGAATAACACTCAAGCACGAGTCGAACACTTGAACTTATATCAATCACTTATGATTTAGAACTAACAATATTGGCTTAGACTGCTGTCAACACCCAATTTCGTCCAGATTAACTAATAAATTTATTTCATTCATAAGTGTAAAAAAAAAAAAAAAAACAAAAAAAAAGCGTTCGTCCTTTCTTACCTCAAGGACGTTCGGCAATTCTCAGCCTCAACCGTTCGTCCTCTACTATGCGCTTCTCACCTCCATATCCTTTTGACGTTCGAATCCTTCCACTTGCATGCAACCGTTCGTTCTTTATTAAACAGTATCACAGACATTAGGCCGCTCGTCCTCAACTGATCTGTCATTCGGTCTCATTGACGTTCGGCAATCTTTACCATTTAGCGTTCCACCTTTAAGTCGCTCGTCCTATACCGTTCGTCCATCCCTGACCATAAGCGTTCGTCCTGCACCGTGCGCGTTCGTTTTCTACGCTTTCAAACGTTCGTCATCTATCCTACGTGACCGTTCGTCATGTACTATGCCCGTTCGTCCTATATTAACGTTCGTCCTATTGGGGAGCGAGCGTCGATAGGTAGCTTTTGGTCTTGATGATGTATATTCTCATAAATCAATTTCGAGCGTTCGATCCTGTTTTGTTTTGGTAACTCTTAAGCGTTCGACCTATTTACCTTGTGAATGTTCGGTCTGAACGTTCGTTCATTTTATGTGAACGGTCGTTCACTTTCGCTTACGTTTCCCGTATTGACCGAGCGTCTAAAAGCAGTGGTGGTTGCGTTTTTTAATTTGGTCTGACCATTACACCAGGGATCCCCACCTTGACCACTAACGAGAATTTGCAGTATGGGTTTCTGCAAGAGAATATTTTTGGCAGGCTTTCACTTTTGGATTTTAATTTGGATTGTGGATAAAGGTATATGTTTGGCGGAAGCAGACACGATTGGAAGCCTGGGGGAGCAACACCTGCGACAGCATGGGCAGCTCCATATTCACGCCCGCCCTGGCTGGAACGGAAGCATACCCAACGCGGCAGAGCATTCCGAGACACATGATGAAAGCAAACACGCGTCCAATGAAAGCTAGCTCATAGTACGGGTTTTCTGTCTGCAGAGAGGAATCATTTTCTCGACAGCATTCGCTTTTTGGGTTTGTCCTCCCAACGAGCACCCATCCGGAGGCTTTCTCTGATTTTTTTTCATCCTTAACCTTACGGCCAACATCAATCTTCAATCTACCTCATCACCCCACAACAAAAGTTCTCAATTCCTTCAGACGATAAAGCCACAGACCCCACCATTTTCTTCTCTCTATCGTCTTCCATTCACTCTCACAACGCTCTCTCTATCACTCCAACAAATCACACACCCTCCAAACCACAGGGCAAAACGATCATCTTGATCATTATACTGGGCCTTCATCTCCAACACTATCACACTACCACATCATTCATACACAGCTCAATATACTTCCCAACCCCCGCTGCTCCTCCAATCCCATGTAACCATCCCGAACCATTTCCTCTCTCACAACTCACTCACTACCTCCACTACATTTCCCGTCAACCATCATTATTCTCATCGAACATCATCATCTTCAATCACATCATCTTCATCTTACTCTTCAAGTTCAGCTGGAACACCGGTGAACCCACGGCTACGGGGGCACTGGCTCCACCGCGACAATCCTTCTGCCAACCTTTTCCTTCCCTACCACTTTTCGTTTCAACAGACCAGGGAACCAAGCTTTCAAACCTCCCTTCATCTCCAACGCTCACGGCTACTAGGAACAAACCCATCACCTCCAACATCCACTCTCTTCATCCCTATGCCCACTGCTATAGTAACCGTGCCTGCCTCCTCATAATTCACTCACTACCATAGCCATCTTGACACGGCCAAACCCCACACGGCACTGAGGACCATCATCATTCACACACCAACACTGTACCTCATCTAACACACACTTTCGTACACCTTCATGAACTCCGTCCACTACAACACCTCACGGCACCATCTATCTGCACCCGTCGTCTCTTCATCCTACTCCCCCAATGCATAGCCACCCTCGCGCACCAACGTATACCTTCACTCTGAACTCAACGACCAACGGCATCATCTTCTTTTCCTATTACCTCACCCCACCATCATCATCCTTACACACGGCCAACACCTCATGCCCACGGCCTAGGGTCGTTTGCTCCCTCTGCTACTCTTGTCCGCAACCACCTAACCCCCACATCTTCCCTCTACTGTACCGTGCCTCGCCCTTTCTCTCCGAAGTCACCGACCACCATCACCCACCTCATTACCTTCGCCTCGCGCCATCCACGCATTACACTTTGTGAGGTCTGCGAGCGGGCGCCCGCGCATGTCACCTGCAAGGCCGACGTCGTCTCGCTCTGCCTCGCCCGCTACCGCGACGTCCGTCCGCCAACCCGCATCGCCGGCGGCAAGAACGTGAGGTGGGAGGTGGCTGTCAACGTTAGGATCAGAGAGACTGTGTTTACACCCCTAGCAGATCCAAAGTTGGAGAAGAAGAGTATTGGCCCAAACAAAGGAGCTTCAATTTCACTCGGCACCCCTGGTTTTTATCTTTGTACCCCTATTCCTGTTGGGCCTTTTCTCTTGTTTTATTTCTTATGCTTGTTTCTTTATTTGATTATTTGGTCTTTATTGCATGTAACCCCTTGTATAGTTTTCCCACCTCTTTCGTTTTATTTTTATCTATTGGCTTCTTTGTTTCGTTTTACATAAAAATTACAAATAAAATAAAATTAAAAATACAAAAAATATGTTTACTAGGTTAGGCAAACATGTGTGTCCAACCGCATCGTCCTTTGTGCTGAAAACTTTTCTTCTGTGTTGCTTAATCAATTAACAAAGTATGTTTTAAAGCTTTAGGGCACAAGTGTGGATCTCCCATCTTCCTTTGCTAAAAAACCTTTCTGTTTTTTTTATAAAATTACAAAAGTATGTTTTAAAGGTTTAGGTACATGTGTGATCGCATACAACGCATCGTTCCGTTCGTGCTAAAACCTTTTCCGTGCTTAAAATAAAATTACAAAAAATATTTTTAAAGTTTAGGCACATTGTGATCGCACGCATCGTCCCTTGGGTTAAAAAAACTTTACTTTCTTAAATAAAATTTCCAAAAATATATTTTACAGGTGTAGGTACATGTGTGATATCGACGCATCGTCCTTTTTTCTAAAAAAAACATTTTCCTTCCCTTTCTTAATAAATTGTAGCAATACGTTTAAAAGGTTAGCCACGTATGACG
>NW_025901584.1:0-39844 GCF_018835915.1 Vigna umbellata | reverse complement strand
AAAAAAAAATATACGAGTTTTACTAGTAGTTTCCATGAAACAACAGACCTGCAATGAAAGAAACTTAGACCGGCAACACTCAAATTTTGAGCAAAGAGCAGCTAGGGCTAGAAATATTCCTTCAAGACGTTTGGGATGTAAAGCACAATTTTGCAAGTGACTGTTGAACTTATCTATAGCATTTGCCTCAAATGCTAATTTCTGCACATCTTTTTCAGCAACTAAACTTGAAAAGGCAAAGCAAGCATTGTCTCCAACTTTACCGGAATCATCCAGGAGCTCAAGTAAAATATTTATCAATTTGGTTTCAATTCCTGTGTCTTGTAGATAGCAAGAAGAGGAATTCTTTACACAAATCAGGCACAGGGATGCTAATAACCTTGTCTGAGAATACCTGTCCTTGGTTAATTCAATTATTGAACTCAAAGCTCTTCGATTTTGAAGGTCCACAAATTTAGAGACAACTTCTGGATTGTTTTTAAGAATTGCAGCAATGGACTCTAAACTAGAATCTCGTTGGCTTAGAGAACCATCAAGAAGATTAATAAGTTTTTCTATAGCACCAGCACGGCATAATATATTTTGTTCATCACTTGTCTCACAAGAATGAATAACAATGCTTGCGCCTAGTCCGGTAAGATTTTCATTTCCACTTTTCAGTAGTGAAAGAAGAAATCCCATGTCTTGTTCTTTATAAAAATCATACTTCGGAGCTAGTTTTGATTGATAAATCATTCTTAAAGAGCGAGCAGCAGCATCTACGACCTGAAACCAAAGGGAGTCAAGTCTATTAGATCATTAGAAAGGAGAAAAATAACACGTATATCACATATCACAAAAATATTAATGAAGGTTAGGCAGGTATGTTTTGTTGTAACCACTGCATGACACGATAGAATAAAAGGCATAAAGAAGTCTTGAAAAATATTAAGGTTAAATAGAAACAATAACGAATGCATTCCTGAAACCTCTGTCATTCAACCTACACTAAAATATGAAAGTACAAAGTCATTAACTTGGTAGATCATGTCCACACCCCACTGACTGCATTAGATCGTAATCGATCTAGCCCTCACAACTATTGTCAACAGCCTAAATACCCACTAGATGCAGCGAAACAAAAACAACATTTATTCAAGCATACATCGCATTAAAAAATGTTTCATGTAACGGTAGGAAAATATAAGTTATGAGGACATTAACAATTAGACTCCTTTGTGTTCCCAATTTTACTATGCCAAGGATATGAAGCCAATTCTTGGCCCTTCCAATTTCTTTACTAATGGCATTCACTTAACGTTCCATTTTTCCATCCCTGGGCTCCACCCTATCATCTCCTAAAAAATATATGTAGTTCTTGCCGTTACCATAGTAACCAGTACCAACAGAAACGTAGCAAGGTTACACTACATCAACATGACACAACCTAACAAAGACATAGAAAGACAGGATGACGAACAAACTAAAATGCACACGTTCAAAAAACTGCAGTTGATTACAAGATAAACACATTACTATTTCCAAACAGTTATTCCATTCCGAACTTCGAATGTATGACAGAAATGCAAACAGCTGCTCATCATTTCTCGCAACACAACATCATCTTAAGCACCAATGTCTGAGAAACAAAATACGAAAAAGAAACTCGAGAAAAAAAAAACGCTGTAACTAATCGAATTTACCTTGTCGTCAGCGGCAGAGAGGAGCCGGATTAAATGAGGGAAAGCTCCGGCGTCGAGAACGGCGCGGACGCCGGCGTCGACGCCGCAGGCGAAGCTGCCAAGCGCGGCAGCGGACTGGACGATGAGGCTGGAGCCGGGAGTGGAATCAGCATCAGCGCCGGCGAGAACAGCAGCGAGGACGGGGACGGCGCCGAGCTTGATGTAGGAGAGTTTTTTGGTGCGGTTGCCGATGATCTGGTTCTTAACCTCTCGAATGGCTTTGAGTTTGATTTCGCAATCAGAGGAGGCGAGGCGATGGAGAATCAGATCGGAGGAAGGACGCGTGGCCGGCATGGTGGCGGCGGAGGAAGCTCATTCACGGCGGAGGAGAAGGCGCGGCAACCTTCTCATTCCTGAAATACGATGGCAGAGGAGAAGACAGATCTTTTTTGTTTGTTTCTTGAATTAATTAGTTATTAATTTTTAGGAGAGGGAAAAATTAGGGGTATTTATTTATGAACGGATAATATAGTGTTGCTGTTCAACCCCCTTCACAATTTGGAAATGGCGCCCTTTCTTTCAATTTCTGCTTCCACGCTCGTTTTATCTAAATATAACACAAATTTTAAAATTTATTATGGATTACATCTTTTTGTTCTTTATATTTTAAATAAATAAATAAGTCACGTGTATTAAAATTTAATTTGTAAATAAAATAAAACATATTATTTGCATTTCAAATTTTTCTTTACAAAATTCTAAACTGATATATAACTAATTTTAAAATAACATTTTTGTATAGATCACATTTATTTTCTAGGTAGCCAATGCTTTGTTACCTTCTTTTGCTTTAGTTTTTCTTTCCTCCATTTTGAGTCCTTCTATAGCTAAACCATGCANCCTTCTCATTCCTGAAATACGATGGCAGAGGAGAAGACAGATCTTTTTTGTTTGTTTCTTGAATTAATTAGTTATTAATTTTTAGGAGAGGGAAAAATTAGGGGTATTTATTTATGAACGGATAATATAGTGTTGCTGTTCAACCCCCTTCACAATTTGGAAATGGCGCCCTTTCTTTCAATTTCTGCTTCCACGCTCGTTTTATCTAAATATAACACAAATTTTAAAATTTATTATGGATTACATCTTTTTGTTCTTTATATTTTAAATAAATAAATAAGTCACGTGTATTAAAATTTAATTTGTAAATAAAATAAAACATATTATTTGCATTTCAAATTTTTCTTTACAAAATTCTAAACTGATACATAACTAATTTTAAAATAACATTTTTGTATAGATCACATTTATTTTCTAGGTAGCCAATGCTTTGTTACCTTCTTTTGCTTTAGTTTTTCTTTCCTCCATTTTGAGTCCTTCTATAGCTAAACCATGCACGGTAAAAGTTCTGAACAGCAACACTATAAAACTGTTGTATTCGAACAAAATAATAATAATTACGCATTTAGTTCTTATATACAAACTTTATTTTTTGTCTTAATAGAATAAATTACGTATTTTGATTGTTTGATTAGATATACCATTTAAAGTTATCAAAATTGAAAATGGTACGCGTAGAAATTAAAAAAATATATATTTTAAGTATAGTTATCAAACTCGCGAGTTAAACCTGTCAACTGGAATGAGTTTATGTTTCTAGGCATAGCTTCCGAGTTAACTTGATTGTAAACTTGTTTTCTGTGTAAACTCGATAGTATCGTGTAAAATTGCAAGTTTGAAGCGATTTTAGAAGCTTGAAAGGGGAAAATTAAGAAAAAACAGTTGTTTGGGATTTAGGGTTTCATGCTCTATCACTATCTCTCGCGTCCCTATGTTTCTCTCCATAGCCATTGTCATCGCCTCGCCTCCTTTAGGTTGCCATTACATGCGCTCGATCGCACTCCGTTCACGCTTCGTTCGTTGTCATCATCACGTTTGTTTCATGCTCGTCATTCCGCTTACCGATGCATATTGGTCTCGCCTCCTTCCCACTACGTCACTCACTGTTGAGTGAAGTTATTTTTTTAACAAGGTAGTGAGCTGAACACTGTTTTGTAACAGGTAAAAGAAATTGTTTTTTTAAACAATAAAACATAAGTCCTCTACCCTGCTACAGTTCTTTTTTTATTATATATTTATTGGAATGCATCAAAACTAATGACAATAATCCAAGTATTTATGTTTTATAATATTTATTTTTATGAACAATACATCTATAAATTTTATTTATTTAAAATTATATAATTTTATAAACTTATTTAAATTAAGATATTATCTATATAATTTTTTTCATCTGAAGTAAACTCTTATGAGTTTATGATCGAATTTGCGAGTTAAGTTTACTTCACGAATTTATGTAAACTCTCCGAGTTTAATAACCTTAATTAAGTATCACAATCAAAAGTCAAAGTTTATTTTAGACAAATATTTTTAATGTGATAAAAAATAAAACAACCAGAGCGAGAGTGGAACATTAAATTCAGATGAACCATACTTCAAAAACAACATTATTTTGCATAAATGTTGTGAACATGTGAATAAATAAGGAAAAAGAAATGGGAGAATTGCTATACAAAAGAATTTTACAATAAGAGAAATAAAGATTCTTTTTCCTGCACCGGCTAGGAATTATGTTAATCGTATCAGCATAATATTTCAGAAACTAAACAGCAATGAAACTGCGTCACACTTGACACAACATCATAGTGAGAGCAAATTAAACAATTCAGAAATCAAAATTGCAGGCCCGAACGAATTCTAATTCATAGTCAACATACTTTGTCCAAAGTGGCTTGAATTGAGACAGTGCAATGTCAAGCCATGGTTTCATGTTCCCGTTGAAGTGCACCACTGCAGCATTCTTGATCTCATCCATGTCAATGCTTGGGTTATAGCCAAGTCCCAGAACATGCCATGACTTATCCAGTGGCTTTGTTGTTGAGTAATATGTGATTAGACCCGGTGGCAGTGTCCCTAATTTCCATAGTGTTCTGTTCTCGTTCTGCAGCAACATGAGCACAACACGTTAANATCACATTTATTTTCTAGGTAGCCAATGCTTTGTTACCTTCTTTTGCTTTAGTTTTTCTTTCCTCCATTTTGAGTCCTTCTATAGCTAAACCATGCATGGTAAAAGTTCTGAACAGCAACAACTGTTGTATTCGAACAAAATAATAATAATTACGCATTTAGTTCTTATATACAAACTTTATTTTTTGTCTTAATAGAATAAACTACCTATTTTAATTGTTTGATTAGATATACCATTTAAAGTTATCAAAATTAAAAATGGTACGCATAGAAATTAAAAAAATATATATTTTAAGTATGGTTATTAAACTCGCGAGTTAAACTTGTCAACTTGAACGAGTTTATGTTTTTAGGCATAGCTTCCGAGTTAACTTGATTGTAAACTTGTTTTTTGTGTAAACTTGGTAATATCATGTAAAATCGCAAGTTTGAAGCGATTTTAGAAGCTTGAAAGGGGAAATTTAAGAAAAAACAGTTGTTTGAGATTTAGGGTTTCATGCTCTGTCACTATCTCTCGCGTCCCTATGTTTCTCTCCATGGCCATTGTCATCGTCTCGCCTCCTTTAGGTTGCCATTGCATGCGCTCGATCGCACTCCGTTCACGCTTCGTTTGTTGTCATTATCACGTGTGTTTCATGTTCGCCATTACGCTTACCGATGCATACTGGTCTCGCCTCCTTCCCACTACGTCATTCACTGTTAAGTGAAGTTATTTTTTTAACAAGGTAGTGAGCTGAACACTATTTTGTAATAGGTAAAAGAAATTGTTTTTTTAAACAATAAAACATAAGTCCTCTACACGGTTACAATTCTTTTTTTATTATATATTTAATGAAATGTATCAAAATTAATAACAATAATCCAAGTATTTATGTTTTACAATATTTATTTTTGTGAACAATACATCTATAAATTTTATTTATTTAAAGTTATATAATTTTGTATACTTATTTGAATTAAGATATTATCTATATAATTTTTTTCATCTGAAGTAAACTCTTACGAGTTTATGATCGAGTTTACGAGTTAAGTTTACTTGACTTTCACGAATTTATGTAAACTCTCAAGTTTAATAACCTTAATTTTAAGTATCACAATCAAAAGTCAAAGTTTATTTTAGACAAATATTTTTAATGTGATAAAAAATAAAACAACCAAAGCGAGAGTGGAACATTAAATTCAGATGAACCATACTTCAAAAATAACATTATTTTGCATAAATGTTGTGAACATGTGAATAAATAAGGAAAAAGAAATGGGAGAATTGCTATACAAAAGAATTTTACAATAAGAGAAATAAAGATTCTTTTTCCTGCACCGGCTAGGAATTATGTTAATCGTATCAGCATAATATTTCAGAAACTAAACAGCAATGAAACTGCGTCACACTTGACACAACATCATAGTGAGAGCAAATTAAACAATTCAGAAATCAAAATTGCAGGCCCGAACGAATTCTAATTCATAGTCAACATACTTTGTCCAAAGTGGCTTGAATTGAGACAGTGCAATGTCAAGCCATGGTTTCATGTTCCCGTTGAAGTGCACCACTGCAGCATTCTTGATCTCATCCATGTCAATGCTTGGGTTATAGCCAAGTCCCAGAACATGCCATGACTTATCCAGTGGCTTTGTTGTTGAGTAATATGTGATTAGACCCGGTGGCAGTGTCCCTAATTTCCATAGTGTTCTGTTCTCGTTCTGCAGCAACATGATCACAACACGTTAAACATGAAACGACAGTCTCAACATAAAAAATAAATAGATTGGTTTGTGAGTCCATAACATAAAGTACAATTATTTCTATTCTAGCATATGAATATGCAGCCTCTAGCACCATTATTAGTAATGTAATGATTGACGTAACATTGAGCTTGATAGCGTCAATAGATACAATGTTACAATACTAAATGTTGTTTGAGAATGCAAAATAATGAATGACTAAAGTGTTGTGATAAAATACTAAATAAGAGTTAAGTCTTACAAGATTCTGCCAGTAATGATACTCTTCTGTGCATTTTGTCCTTCTCCAAGCATCCAAATCGAAGAAGTTCATTCCATAAGCCCATGCACAAGCCTTTGGACTGAATTTTTCTCGAATCAAGGGGTGCGAGAAATTCATGTACTGTGCATATCTATGGAATGATCCGAAACATGTTTCTACAGCTCCATTCACCTTGCCATCCATATCAATCTTCCATAGCCCAGTAAGGTCCTTCTGAACCACAATGTCATCATCCAAAAACAAAATTTTATGCAGTTTTGGATACATTTCCGGCAAGTAGAACCTTAAATGGTTCAATATTGACAAATATTTGGGATTCCTAAACTTCATATTAGTTGTGTCCTTTGTAGCATTCTCGAGCTTGTTCTCAAAGTAAAATCTTTGCAGGTTAGCAGACTCCAACTGTCGAAGGACTGGAACATAAGAAGAATTCAGGAACTTGTAGTCCTCCACTGCCTTAACCTCAATGTGTGCACCTCTGTAATCCTTTAGCTTAAACATCACCTGCATTGCTCCAAGGTTCATCTTATCAGTCACAACATGAAACACATGCTTGTGCGGCTCCTTTGCATTCTTCATTGCCGAATTGACCACAACAGATGCTGCAAGGACATTGTCTGAGAATAAGGCATAGTGGTACAAGTTAGGATCTTGAACTTCTGGAGGAGTATTTTTTCCCTCTTCTGAATACTTTTCAGGATGGGCGATCCTCTCTTCCATCAACCTCATGGAGAGACAATGCAAGCCCTTTGAAATTGACTTGGCAGCAATTAGGCTTGAGAAAGCTCCTTGTTTCTTTGCCTTTGTTAACTGCTCATTCACAGAAAAAATTGTATCCTTCAACTTCTGAATCTTGAGCTGGTTATCAAAGGACTCCTTTGCATCCCCTATCACCTGGCGCGTGGTTTTAATGCGCTCTTTCACTTCCTTCTCCAATTGACGAAGCACTGATTCATCAACATGGGATAAATCATTGCCGAAAAGAGGCCTGTATTTAGGTTTGTTCATTAGAGCTATGAAGTTGCGAGATAGCTCTGCGAAAACCCTAACAAGCTTTGAGCTCTCAAGCTTGACCTTGCGTGCATAGGAAGCATACAGAAGAGCCAGAGAGCGATGGTCATCGGCTTGCTTGCAAATCTGGTCCAAACGAGGCTTGAGGGGATCTGTTTTCAGAGCAAGAACGGGTCTCCTTGTTGATTCCATTCCGTGTGCAACACCACCATTAGCATCCTAGTTCACCAGCACAACAAAATAGTGCCCTAGCTTCATCAAAAAAATTCATTTCCCAGGAAAATGGAAGGACGAACAAAGAAAATAATAAAGATTTTCCTTTTGCACTAATGAAATTTCCACTGAAAAATCCCTTGACTACAATAAGAAATCAAAATAAACCCCCGTTTGCTTCACAGTAAAATTAGCACGGATCAAGACTAGTTCAAAAGCATAACAACAATATTTGTCCTTTCTCAGGAAAGGCAAACAAATTAAAGAAAATGACATACTTTTTCCCTTTTCTATCCATTGAAAATTTCTCAAACTACAAGAACAAATCAAAACGCATGTCCTGTCTGTTTCAAATTAAAATTTGCACACGTCAAGGCTGGTTCAAAAGCATAACAACAATGTTTGTCCTTTCTCAGAAAAAAAAACAAGGAAAATGATAAACTTGTTTCCTTTTCTAGTAGTGACATTTCCATTGAAATTTTACTCGACTACGAGAACTAAACAAATCAAACAAAACATATACCCAGTTTCTTTCCCAATAAAATTATCACGCATCAAGCCTAGTTCAAAAATACAAAAACGAATCAATATACCTTCATCAAATCTCTGTGCTTTCCAATAGTAGAAAATACAAACTTCTATCAATTTCTGGCAACACTGTCACTCTGCTAAACTCTTACCACCCGAGAAAATTCCTAAATTCAGCTCGCAACTAGGTCCGAACAGGATTGGATCCCGACCCATTTGAACCCCTGCGATAAGGTCCAAAACTAACCCCACCCCACCAATTTTCTCTTCGAATTAAGCTAACCCAAACTACAAATGAACCATATTTTGAAAAATAAAAATAAAAAAAGTGCGTGTTCCCCCTGGACAAATCACAGAACGAAAACAAAATGTAAGGGGTTGAAGAATACCGTGTGATGGGAGGAATGAGAATGCGTGACGAGAAAAGATAGAGCGAGGAGAATGCAGAAGGTGATGGAGATGGGCAGAACTGGAGAGAGTGAGAGTTGAGATGGCGGAATGTGGAAATCGATGATTCACCATTTTGGTGTGAGCTTCAGAGAGAGTGATGTTGGTTTGATTCAAAAGAAGCGTCACTCGCTGGCTCGCTCAACTCAACAACCAAAATCATGCACTCTGGTTTTCTCTATCACCACCTTTTTCGCAAAGAACGACAGAAAATTAGGCGCAGATTTCACCAATATTTTGGGTAGATTTTAACTCCAGAGTTGCGGTAGTAATTGTTTGAAGACACCCAAACCTAATACAAACATGAAATTTCAGACTCAAATACTAAAGAAAAATTAACACGACATGAACTTTTAGACTCGAATACGAAGATAAAACATAAGTAATTCATTACAAAATGTGTATTGAAAGAACTATACTCATTTAGTGTATCTTAAAGTACTCGTCTGATCAAATAATTTATAAAATTATTTAATATGTATAAAACAGTCACGCGTCTAATATATAATGCTATATTTATATAAAATATATGAATAAAATTGTCTAATAAATATACTGACAAATTCTTTTAATATTGTTTGGTTTTGATAATACGTATGGGAACAATTGCATCAAGTGTATATATATTGGGTAACAAAATTTTAATTAGATTTATATAATTTTTTTACATAATATTGTGTGAAAAGTGAATTATGATATTGTGTCAATCTGATTAGTGGGCTACTTCACTTGCAATCGTTATGAACAAAGAGTAGTTTATTATTAAATCATTTTTATTTTACATAAGAAAATATGATTTTAAATTTAAGTTTTTTGAATTATGGAAAATACTAACGCGATTATTTAAAGAATACAAGAGTAAATTACCTATGAATTTACACTATGAAAATGACATAACATTAGTGAGTTGTACAATTTGTGCTTTAAATCAATGTTAAAAGTTAAAATGCTAAGAAATTTCATTGGTGGTACAAGATACAGGAGGTGTCTCACCTTCTACAAGTAAACATACTAAATTTACAATATCAACTTATTATTATATTTACTATAAGATAACATAAAATAAGTTTAAGTGCTCACAGATTTAATTAATCGATCATTATATTGATACTGTTCTCTTATAAAATTAATTACTCAAAAACATAAATACATCAATTAATTAATATATATATATATATATATATATATATATATATATATATATATATAGGACACATCATTATATCTTCACTCGCAATACATTATTAAATCCTCTTTTTAGTATCTAATTTTTTATATACACATACCCACATTATCTATATTTAAAATTTTGATCTAATTTGGTTTTAAATTTTAAAAATAAATGAATATAGTGAAACTTAAATATATTAAATTTTGTTGAGATCTTCAAGTGTATTTAAAATTGATATTTGAATTATTATATATTTGTGATATAATAAGTCTGAGCGCACCTTGTTTGATTGTGTAAAAAATTCAAAAAACTTAAATTAGAATAATTATATATTAACTTTTAAAACTGAGAAATTCAACTGTATCAAAATTAGAAAGATTAACAAATTCTAACTTTACATCAAAATTTAAAAATTAAAAACATATTTATATGTTTTTTTTATATCATTATTTTTTAAATATAACCTACCCAAAATCCATGTCATGCAAGTTGTTTGTAGGAGTTTATTTACGTACCCATTTTAACAATTATAAAAGATAATTTCTTTTTTAAACTTTTCCATGTAAATAAAGTTAAGTTGTGAATTAATAATATGCACATTTACATTGTATTAATTTGTCCTTGTAAAACCGATAAAGTTCTTCAAATATTAAAAAGCCAAAAGAATAATTTTTAATTCGTTAAAAGTATTTATATAAATTATGTCTTTCTTACAAATACCACTAATGTAATATATATTTTAAATACTAATCCTTTTCTGCGCCCCCGCGTGCGTCCCCCTCTCCCCTCTCCCCTTCCCCCCTTTTCCTTCCTTCCCCTTCTCTGCCGCCCCCCCTGCGCCCACCCTGTGTTTTCCTCGACATTTCTCCCCCCGCTACTGATCTAACTTTTTGCTATAATTTAAAACATTAATTAAGTAAGTAAGGCAACTAACAAATTTTAATTATATCTATACATTACATGTCTCAATCACAAATACGCATAAAGATATCTCCCTTCATCCCCTTTTTACCCCCGCCTGCCCTGTGCCCCGCGCTGGTTTCCCTTGCCCCCCCCCCCCCCGCCGCCTCCCACAGAAACCGTTCCTGGAATGATGGCCCATGACATGTTCCATGACTCTTTCTTTATTGACTTCTAATGGAACATGCTTCCTATTTTGTTGGGTTCAATGTTGTCTGAATTAATGCCTTCACTTCTTTTATACTCATCTCTTCAAATCCTTTTTCAAATATAATTATTATAATTAAGTCATAACATTAGCAAAATTAATAATAAAAAAATAAACAATATAAAAATTAAACGTGATTTAGTATATATATATTAATTAGTATATTTTTTAAAATTTTATAGAAGATAATTTATATAGTTAGATAAAGAATAATATTTTACAATACTAAATAGAGTAAAATTATATTAAGCTCCACAATATTAATTCTAAACACTTTTAAAATATTAATTGAATATATTTAACATGTACTTTTAATTAATTATCTTAAATATATTAATCACTGTCATGCTATTTTTCCATCACACACTTCGTTGATTCACATTCAGATTCCGACAGATGCATTTGTTAATGTATAACCACAAGCATGTTGATTGATCTGGCAGACAATAATTTTTTTAGTACTCATTTAATTATTGTGTTATATAAGCTCAAACACCTAATTAAGTGATATACACAAACTTTAATTTATGAAATTATAGTGTGAATTCACAAAAACACAGATATTAGAAATAATAAGAAACTGAAAATGTCCAATACATTGTTTTGGATAAAAGAAAATAAATATTAGGCCTTTTTCAACACTTTTTATTATTTTCTATTTTGTTAGAAAAAATATAAAAAATTTAGTCAAACAAAATCATGATACTAATTCCACTGATATTTTCATTCACACTGCTCAAATCATGAAAGTGGAAGTACTCAATTTCAAGATAGCTGAACACATGTCATCCACTTGAAATCTAGTTAGATCTATTTGTGTTCATACAAGGTGCCAAATTTATTAATATCTCACCCACTTTATTTAACCAATACATAAAAAATATATTTAACAATAACTAAAAAGTTCAATAATAAAAGAATAATAATATTTTCATAACATTTTTTTACAACATTTTAATATCATCTATCTGTCATTGATCAATAGCAGAATAACACATAAATGATGTTAAAATGTTGTAAAAAATGTTATCAAAAATATCATTATCCATAATAAAAACATAACTGCAATGTATTGAATTATTTTTGAAATTATCATTTTCCTCTTATTCATGAAATTACTATATTTTTCTTTAAAATTAAGATAATTTCAACATGGCCCATTATCTTAAATAATAAAATAAGAATATTAAATTACAATGTGGTACTTATTAAATAAACACTTTCTTAAACATTAAACGTTTTCATACTTTAAAATTAACTAGTTAATTTGTAAATTTTGTTTTCTAAAATCTAACTTTTTTTTTCTGATACACATTTACGTAAAATTTACGTTTCCTTTTTCATGTAAATGTACGTAATGATGTTTTCTTTCAACATTCTCTAAACTAAAAATTGGACGAGAGATGATTTTTCTATTTTTGGAAGAGTTTAATATGCATGTATAATAGTTACATTTTTGGAATATAGTATTTGCAAAGATAATTAAACTTAACACATATAATTACATTAATTACATAACAGTTTAATGTTTGTATGACTCGTCCTTATTAAACTTAGCATCATAACACATGGAAATAAATGCTTTCACGTGGAAATCAATTTATGTGAATATATGGTAAAATTTCACCCTTTACTTCACTTAAATTCTATATCTGAAAATATATTAGAGTAAGTTACACTCATCATTCTTATTTATTTTTTAATTTCCTCATATAATAATATTTTTAGAGACCCAGTAAATATTTTTCAACATTATATTAACAAATTTTATATATTTCCACTATGCACCCAAATTATTTTTATACTTATGAAACAATAGAGATATTATATATTACGAGTAATTAAAAAAAATTAATGAAAAATTATCTTAATTTACTTAATATATTACTAATAAAATTAATAAGTAAATTTTATTCTGTGATCCAACGACCAAGTGAAATTCACCTTAAATAGGATGTATTAGAAAGAGGAACCTTCACTCCAAAACCGTGTCAGTTCCCACGCACTCAACCAACCATTCTTATTTCGTTTCCTTTGGCTTCTTCTTTGGACTCTTCCTTTTCTCTCTTTCTCTCTCAATTTTGCTTTTCCCTATTCATTTTCTGGGGCTGCCTTTCTGCAATTACAGACAGCATAGATTACTTCAACATGGTCTCTTGATCGCGCTTTGCATTTGGGTGGTGAGAAACTAAATTACCTTCATTGCTTCTGTAATTTATATTGTTTGTACGTTGAAGCATAGTTATTATATATTCTGGCTTTGACTGATTGCGAGATTGAAACCACTTGTTTTGGAAGTTTTTAAATTTCTATCTGTGTTTTTTTTTTCAATAACTGGAAGTCTGTTGGGTGTGATTTGTGCAGGGAAAAAGAGAAGAACTCGGGGAGCTTAAAAAATCGGTTTTGTTTTTGCTTTGCATTTGGGTGTGATCGAGTTCCTTCCCTTTCTCCTTTGAAAGGCATCTGCAACCATGCGAGTGTGGACCCTTTTGCTGCTGCTGCTGCTACTACTACTTAGGAGTGATGCCGTGCACTCCGATTCCGAGTACTTGATTGGTGTTGGAAGCTATGACATTACTGGTCCTGCAGCTGATGTCAATATGATGGGTTATGCTAACGCGGAGCAAATTGCTTCTGGCGTTCACTTCAGGCTGCGGGCTAGAGCTTTTATTGTTGCTCAGCCTGAGGGTAATCGGGTAGTATTCGTGAACCTCGATGCTTGCATGGCTTCTCAACTTGTGGTCATCAAAGTGATTGAGAGGCTGAAAGCAAGGTATCAATAATGACTTCTTTAATCTCAAGAGATTATTATGATAGTTACTTATAGAAATTATGGAAGATTGATTATAGGACAGAGATTTTCTTATAACCGCCAAGCCAAACAAGCCACTGTGGCATGGCTTGACAAATAACTGCCTGTAGCTTTCAG
Organism: Vigna umbellata; assembly: GCF_018835915.1. The sequence continues at coordinate 25,681 of NW_025901584.1, read as the reverse complement.
GCTTGGAGTTTGAGGGGTTGTGGACCATCTGGGTGCGTAAATAAGTCTCAAATGGCTGACCTACACTGGTAAATCTGGCCATTTACTTTGATCAACTCACTCTAACACGCTAACAGTGGAGAGGCCCTAAGGCCTTAGGAGACATTGGCCCCTCAAATCTTCAAGTCCTGTACGATACAGTTCTAGATCCTCCCCACATGCAGCTAATGACCACTCACTCCACCTGCCAGAAAAAGAGGAGGTGAACCGTTGGAGGACACACTTGTTGAATAGGCATGACTGGCCCTGGTGACACCAAGTCATGGTTGTTTGAATCTCACCTGGTTTTCTTGAGTTCACACTGAGCTTTAGGACTCTCCTGCGAGTGTGTTCTCTAGCATGAATAACAGCTGATGTTTCCATTTAATTTTGTTTGATCCCTATCTTATGTGCCTGATCTTGCACTTTATTTTGTTTGACAGATATGGTGACCTTTACACCGAAAAGAATGTGGCTATTAGTGGAATTCACACTCATGCTGGTCCTGGGGGTTATCTCCAATATGTCGTGTACATTGTGACATCTCTTGGATTTGTTCGGCAGTCATTTGATGTCATTGTCGATGGCATTGTTAATAGTGTAGTCCAAGCCCATGAAAATCTCCGGCCGGGATCAATATTTGTCAATAAGGGTAAGGAAAAGACTCGTCATTCCTTCTCAGTCCTTTATCCCTTGGCTGCTTATAAAAAATGCAAGCACATGTGGATGAATTTTGCATCCTGTTAAAGCATGTCAGAAAAAAATTAAAAAATGCAGGAAACAAGTTGGTTAGTTTTAGTTTTACATCCATGTTCAGTTGTCTGAGTCATCAGCATCAATTTCTTTAAATTTCATATTCAAATTTAATTCTTTAGAGATGAAAAGATGAGGAAATTATAAAAACAAGTGGATAGTCACGTATTCACCATCAAAAGTAGGTAATTTACCGACATGGTGCAAGGATCTTGCATTGCACTTCACTCGTGAGTGGGATACTTTATTGGGTTTGAGGGATAAGAAAAATCAATTTACTGTCCATCCCTCTTTGCATTATCAACATAGGCACCTTGAAAGAATAATAAGTAAAATAAAAAAATGAGGTTCTAATAATAAGTGAGTTCTCTTGAATGAATAGCCAGCAGTGACTACAATACCTATATTAATAAGTTTATCCCAAGAAATTTATAAGAATCATGAATGAGATTGGCTTTACCTTTTTCTTCCAGGCTGCTGCTTTTTACTGACATTTTTATCTGTATTAAGAATTTGTTAATCGTTATTTTGAAGCTATCAATGTATTTGTTAGCAACTGTGACTGTTGGTAGCCAAATGTTTAGCCTATTGTGTCATTTCTCCCCTCTCTTTGGTGATATCTCATGGTTTGAGATAAATTATCTCCAACTTGCAGGAGAGCTATTAGATGCTGGTGTAAATCGCAGTCCCAGTGCTTATCTCAACAACCCTGAGGCAGAGAGAAGCAAATACAAGTACAATGTTGATAAAGAAATGACTTTGTTGAAGTTTGTTGATGATGAATGGGGTCCTTCGGGAAGTTTCAATTGGTTTGCTACTCATGGTACTTCAATGAGCCGAACAAACTCGTTAATTAGTGGGGATAATAAGGGTGCAGCTGCACGATTTATGGAAGACTGGTTTGAGCGAAAAGGGTCTGTAAGAATGGATTCTGTTGGATTTGAAAATGATGGAATCCCTCGAAGAATTTCAAACATAATTCCCAATGTTCATGATACATGTAAGTTTTTTTTGCTTTTTAGCTACAATGGATTCGCTAAGTAACTTCTCTTCCATTTAGTACATGCATTAAATAACTTCGGATTTTACAAGTGTATGCCATGGGAGTCCATTGTCCTAGCATGGAATGGTGGTTTGACCAAAGGATTCTCCCCTATTTTGTTAGAAACTAGATTACATAAAAATATCTTATCATATTTTGTTCGCCAGTAGTTCTCGTCTTGTTGTATTTCTCTTGTTGTCTGGTAGCTACACTTGTCTTGTTGTGTGCTTTGTTTTTGGGTTTTTGGTCAGTTGCTCTCTCTTATTCGAGGGTTGTGCTAACCAAATCACAAGGTATATAAACAAGCAAAGCCTCCAAACGAAGAGAGTATGCAAAATAAAAAATAAGCAGAACAGAGGGTAATGCGTGGGATTGATTCATGTAGTTAGTTACATTGTTTCTGAACTCTGATTTGGTGCTTCTAAGTTTTACAAGTCTTGTCATGAAGTCCTGATACTGAGGAGATGAGGGGGTTGTCTATGTACTTTTATTTAGATTAAATATCCCGATTGAGCAAACTTGTGATGAACCATACATGTCATACCTTTCTTTATATATGTGCCATAAATAGGTCATAAAAAGGTGGATATTTGATAACAATAGTAATTAATAAATGAATATGCTTCTAATCTCACTTAAAATTTATTGGTGCAGACCATAAATTACTGGAGATTGCAGCCTCATTCCAATCTCCTCCCGGTAAACCGGCAACCAAAGTTTCAAGTGTGGCTCGACGTGTGAGAGGTGTCCTTAGGCAGGTCGACAAGCCTAAATTTGTATCTGCATTTTGTCAATCAAACTGTGGAGATGTTAGTCCAAATGTGCTCGGAGCTTTTTGTATAGACACTAAACTACCTTGTGACTTCAATCATAGTACATGTGGAGGAAAGAATGAATTGTGTTATGGCCGAGGACCTGGGTAATTTTTTTTGGATGCTCAATGCTTCTTAATTTTTTACAAATTCCTAAGCTTTCATGATTTTTGCTAAAGTGCCCCGATAAATTGATGTGGCAGTTATCCAGACGAATTTGAAAGTACACGTATTATAGGAGAGAGACAGTTTAAAAAAGCAGTGGAGCTATTCAATGCAGCATCTGAACAGATTAAAGGGAAGGTTGATTTTCGACATGCTTTCATAGATTTCTCTCAGCTTGAGGTAAATCTTTCTAAAGTTGGTGTTTCTGAGGTCGTAAAAACATGCCCTGCTGCAATGGGATTCGCATTTGCTGCTGGAACAACAGATGGACCTGGAGCTTTTGACTTTAAGCAAGGTGATGATCAGGTAACCTTCGTTAAGAGCCTATAGCTTAACTATTATCCTAGCGTTGTATTATTAAATAATCTTAGAAGTCTGTATATTCTTCTTAATCATATGTCAGGGAAATCCTTTCTGGAAGCTGGTCCGCAACTTAATTAAAACACCAGGCAAGGAGCAAATGGACTGTCAACACCCAAAGCCCATTTTGCTTGATACCGGCGAAATGAAGCTACCATATGATTGGGCAGTAAGTTACTCATAGATACTGAATAACACGTCTTCTAATCTCCTAGCTCAGTTCAATTACTGTGTGATCTGAAATATAAAAAGACGGAGGATTGATGGTAATAGAGACTATTTCCGCAGATTATTTACTTTCCTCAGAGTTTTTTATAACTTCTCCTGGCACATGCACTATAATTTCTTTACTAAATTCAGTAAATCTGATTGAAAACTGATTTTATAGTATCACTCTTGTATCTAGAAGTCTTGTTTTTTCTTGATAAAGAAGTCCTGTTATGCATTTTCTCCATTTATTATGCCAAATGTTTTTCCAAGACCTGTATTTGACGTTCTTTGATGATATCTCTTTCTCATATCACAAGGCACTTTTACTCATCTGAACGTTGATTATCTCATGTTAAATTACAGCCTTCAATACTTCCAATCCAGATCCTCCGAGTTGGGCAGTTTGTTATTCTTAGTGTACCTGGAGGTATGAGCTTATAGTCACAATTTCTTATAATGTTATTGTTGGAATTTCTATCCTTTCCATTTTGAAACGTTCAAGTTTCAACTAGCCACAGCCTTGGACAAATGAAAATATATTCATCTGGTTAATGAAAATCAAAACTAAGTTGTTGAACACCGCTGAACTGAAAAGAGAAAATTATGCACACGTTGAACTCCTATTGGCACCATGCTATTTTGATGATATGTATTCCAGCAATACTGGGTGCAATTCAAAGGATGGCTGCATCTTAGCTATTAAAACCTTGATACTATATTACATATATTCGATGTCTTTTTCTTCCATTGCAGATTGATATGTATTTGTAAAGTGTTTGTGAATTGTTGCGAGCCTATCCATTTCTTTGAATTCTCATGCTTTTAGTAACTGTTTTAATTCTGACAGAATTCACAACAATGGCTGGGAGGCGACTTCGTGATGCAGTCAGAACAGTTCTAAGTGGCAACAAAGGCTTCGGTAGCAACATTCATGTTGTTATAGCGGGGTTGACCAATACTTATTCACAGTATGTGACTACTTACGAAGAGTACGAGATGCAGAGATATGAGGTCAGTTACACTTGTGAAAAGAGACATAAAGCATGGAACAAACATTTTTAGATTGCTGCAGCATCAGTAAAAGTTTATGCTTTTAGCTATGCAACTTATTATCAAATAACATATTTCATATTGACAAGAGATGTTCATCTTCATAACTTCAATTTTCATGTTACAAGGGTGCTTCCACACTGTACGGTCCACACACACTGAGTGCTTACATTCAGGAGTTTACAAAGCTTGCGCGTGCTCTCATCAGTGGTCAGCCTGTAGAACCAGGTCCTCAGCCCCCAGATCTCTTAGATAAGCAAATAAGCCTCTTAACTCCAGTTGTGATGGATGCAACTCCTATTGGTGTGAAGTTCGGGGATTGTAGTTCTGATGTTCCCAAGAACTCCACTTTTAAGCGAGGTGACATGGTGTCTGTCACTTTCTGGTCTGCATGCCCTCGTAATGACCTTATGACTGAAGGTACATTTTCCCTGGTGGAATTTCTCCAAGCAAAGACTACTTGGGTTTCTGCTTATGATGATGATGATTTTTGCTTGCGCTTCAAATGGTCAAGACCTTTCAAACTCAGTTCTCACAGTAAAGCCACCATAGAATGGAGAATCCCGCAGGATGCTGCTCCTGGTATATACAGAATCAAACATTTTGGTGCTGCAAAAGGTTTATTGGGGTCAATTCGTCACTTTACAGGTTCATCTAGTGCATTTGTAGTTGCATAGCAAAGGGAGGGATACTATTTGATGATCATACATGTTCAATGGTCTGTATTCTATTAGAGAACTGAATTGCAGCACACTGCATTAAATCAAGGATGATTCCATCGGTTATTATTTCTTACGTACTATTCTCTATCTCCTTTCCTACACATTCTATAACTAACAAATTTCTTTATATATATATATTATTTGGAGGGAAGATATCATAGTAGTTATTATTAAGAAAAGAATTTATTACAAGATTCCTTATCAACATAATCTTAGTCAAATTTTAAGACATTTCAATTGTGATATTTTTTTTACCATAGATAAAAAAAATTGAGTTCCATTTGATGCAGAGATTCACATAAACCATGATGACTTGTGGTTCTACAATAAATAATAATTTTCATATTATAAAAAGTTATTTTTGTGAAAAATGATGCTTCTTTTTTGTGTTGTTAAAGATTTTTAGCATCAATTTTGACGTCATAACAGTGCTACCTCTACTAAAACTAGACTTTAATTTCTAAACTTAGTGAGTTAAATTATTTTATACTGTTAAAATAAAATAAAGGATACTTAAATATGACTTACAAAATATGTGAAAAGAATATACCTTAAAATAATTATTGTAAAATGAACTAAATAGCTATATGTATATATATATCACAATTTGCTCTGTAGATTATTTGAATTGTAATTTTAGTGAAATAATTTGAAGTAGTTGAACTGTTATTTGGTTGGAATAAAGGAAATGAAGTATTTGTAAGAAAAAGGAAATGAAACATAAAAAGTAATTTATTTATTTATTTAACAGTACGACGACGTTTAGCACGAGTGGTTTTCTAGTTTCTAGACCGGGAAGCAGCAGCAACTGTGTCGAATAGCGTTTTGCCAGGGGAAGAAGAGAGAAAGGGCGTGGGCACACACACACACACTCATATATTCTGAGCTGAGTAAGATTTTAAACAGCAGCAGAAGAAGCAGGTGACCGTGGAAATGTCAGTGCAAGAGTACCTGGATAAGCACTTACTTTCCCGAAAACTCGAAGATGCCGTCAATGCCGCCGTTAGGGCCAAGACCTCCGATCCCGTTCTCTTCATCGTATCTCTCTGCCTCTCGTCTCTTTTCGTGTTTTTTCTTTCTCTCACTTCTCATCGGAATTTCTCACCATGCTTTTTTTTGCCGTGACCACAGTCGAATCACATGAAAAAAGCAGTGCAATCGGTGATAACAAAAGTCAAGGCCAGGCAGATCCTCGATAGTAGAGGGATTCCAACCGTCGAAGTCGACTTGTACACTAACAAAGGAATGTTTCGCGCTTCGGTTCCTAGCGGCAACTCCACCGGCATGTAAACCTTCTTACTCCTTTTAGCCGCAATCGCTCTCACCGTTTTATTCATCGCTCTCGTTCAATTCATTGTCGGTTTTGTTGGTTCATGATTCCTTTCAGGTACGAAGCTGTCGAGCTACGGGATGGAGACAAAGGAGTGTATCTCGGAAATGGCGTGGCCAAAGCTGTTAAAAATATCAATGACAAAATAGCTGAGGCATTGGTCGGCATGGATCCCACGCTTCAGTCGCAGATTGATCAGGCCATGATAGACCTCGACAGAACTGAGAAGAAGGTTATTTAATGTTTCTGCGCTATGAAGTCATTGAATTGATTGTTAATATGCCATAGTACTTTTGTTTTCGTTCAATGCTTCTTCGATTATTTTACATTTCAAAATGAATTTTGCTACTAATTAGGTAAAATGCTATGAAAAGGTTGAATAATATTATCCTATGGTTTTCTGTCTTTCTCTAGTCAAGGATTTAGCTTTTCTTAGTTACGTTGATGAACACAACTCAGATCAGCAAACTCAATAGTTTCTGATTCTGTTTCACCAAAGGAATGTAAGTCTCTATAAGATTATTTGTTTCTGAAATGCTGTAAAATAGACGCATTTGTGTCGGGTAGTCAGCTACAATCATAAAACATCGGCTGTTGGAAATATGATAAATTCATACATGATGTTATAGAAGCATAATTTGCTTTTCTCTTGGTTTGTGCGGTCTTAGTTTCCTTTTTGGTTTCAAATAGTTCAAATCCACGATATAATTTTCTCATGATACTTTCTAGTGATTACCTTTCTTTTATATTCTTCTGGAGAGCTTGATGAAGGCAGTTCGTGTGACTGATTCTTATATCATGCATTTGTTGTGGACAGAACTTATACATGCATTCTTGAATAATTTGTCTTAACGAGATAGGTCTCCCAATATTGTATTTTATCTTTTCTGTTTCTAATGTTATTTACAGGGGGAACTTGGAGCCAATGCTATATTAGCTGTGTCCATTGCTGCTTGTAGAGCTGGTGCGGCTGAAAAGGAGGTATAACTGTCAAATAATATTTCTATAAGTTCATTTAACTTTAAATCTGCAAATAAGTATATATGTTCAGTCATGATATCAAGAAAATAAAGGCAAAAACATACCAGGTATCACTTTACAAGCACATTGCCGACCTGTCTGGAAAAACCAACCCAACACTTCCTGTTCCCGCCTTCACTGTAATAAGTGGTGGAAAACACGCAGGGAGTAATCTGGCCATTCAGGTATAGTTTCTTTTGCAGTTTAGTTTCTTAGACATTCTCATTAGTGTTCTACCAGTCTTACCTCCATTAGGCTTGTGTTCCTTTCATCTAACAAAGTAATGAGTAGTGAAATTAAATAATAAACGAATATGGAAATATTACATTATATGTCAAATTAATAGTAAAGTGACCCGGGGCTCATACATTTCATTGTAACTAGCTTATACATTTTCATTGTAACTAGCTTATACATTTTCATTGTAACCAACACAGATTTAATCATCTAGGGCATAACTTTGTCAATTTGTTGTGTTTTATTTTGCTCTTTATTTTCAGACCTTCTAAACAGACATAGTTTCCTATGTGATTTGGACCCTTTATTTCTTATATAATTCCTGGTAGGAAATCATGGTTCTCCCAATTGGAGCAAGCAAATTTGAGGAAGCACTGAGAATGGGTACTGAGACCTATCATCACTTAAAGGTGGTTTTGCTTGATTTCTTGTTTTATTTTTATTCTATCCTGTTGCTTTTACTTTTTGTGTTTAGCGATCTTTTTCTTTTAACTGCACTCATTAGTATGTTCCCGAGCTAGAAACATATCAACTTTAGCTGTGGCATTTGGTTGGATTGTTGTTTAGCAGGCTTACAACTATTTAGATCCCATTCTATTGCTACTAGTAGTACTACTATAGTTTTTACCTTTGGTTTTGCTCACAATTTGGTGGTATTTGGTCTTCATTGATTTAGCAACCCAATCTGCCATGTCCCATCCCATATGCATGTTTTTTCATCAATAGTGGATAAAAAAATATTAGTAGTCACTTGCGGATGTCATATTTAAGCTGATGCATTTATTTATTGTTGATGACAAAAGGGCAGGCTGTCATTACAGAAAAATCTGGTGCACATAACTGTAATGTTGGTGAAGATGGTGGCTATGCTCCTAATATCTCCAGGCAAGCTTTTTATTTTGTTGAATTATTTGATTTCAACAGCTTTTGAAAATTGTTCACGGTTAAATACAACAAATCCTTTTTCCACTTTTTGGTCAGTTATGTGGATCACATGGCACCATAAACTTCTATGAAGTTCTTAACTGTTAAATGAATAGCATAAAATAGGGGAAACGTCTCCATTTTAGAAGGAAATAAAGAAAGCAAAAAGTATCTCCAAAAACTGCTGTATATAGTATTTTATCCAATATAATTTGACTTGTTCTACTGCTGTAATTTTAATTTCTCTAACTGTACATTGTCATTTGTTGGATACATTGATGTGATATCTCTATTCCTTATAAATATGTGAAATCTGTGATAAACTTGTGATGAAAATAATTTGATTTTTATTTCCTCTTAAACTAGCATTTTCTTTTAGTCAACATATTTGAACTGCAACATGTTTTTAATAAAAGTTAGAGTGCTAAGGCATCATCACTATGTTGTTTGCCAAAATGCTGCATGTGATAATCACTATGTTTTCTTCTACATGGTAAATGTTGCTATGTTTTATGATTACCATTTGAATTTTAGGATCACTAAACCAGCTAGTTTACTATGTGTACAAATATTTTTAAACTCAGGTGAAATATAAACATATAACTTAGAATCTAAAGTTTGCAGATTTAAATAGAAAAAGAAGTGGTTTGAAGTTACAAAAAATTATATGCAGAATTAATTCCTATAGAATTTCGACTGTAAATTTAAAATAAGTTGAGTGACAGGTCATTGTTGAAGAGAGACTACATTAATATATTAAGTTACTTTCATGCGAGTGCACTCTAAAAATTAATATAAATGTGTGGGTTTTATTAATCTTATCTTACATGTTTTTTGTTATTAATGTTATTTTCAGCTAACTATCTAGATCTTTAAGCAACTAAAGATTCAATGTCAAATTTGTATATTTTTTTAAACATCAAATCAATACATATTTACGAAACTTTCAACTGGCCAATCTCGTTATAGAAGTATTTCTCAACTCTAATAAGATTAATTTTAAAGGTCTTTTTATTTTATTTCTATTTTTTAGCTAACTGTATTTAAGTATCATCAGCTTTAGAGAAGCCCTGGATCTTGTCAAGGAGGCCATTAGCAGAACTGGTTATAATGACAAAATAAAGATAGCTCTTGATGTTTCTGCTACAAATTTTTGCATAGGTAAGCATAGGGTTCTATCATCTTTTACTTTTAGATTCTTTAGAAGATAGAATTTGGTGATACTTGCTTACTTGAATATTGCTTATTGTTATTATAATTTGACTGTTGCAGCAGTGCTTTGCTAACTGTTTTACTGTGTAGTTTACTTTCTAAGAGATGTAAAAATAACAATATTATCTCTAAATAGTACTTCAATCATGGCTATAATTCCAGTTAGGGATATGCCATTTTCAACTTGGATTCTGAATCTTGTTATGCAAGTATTACATGACCTGGTATGTGATAATTGTTATTTATTTGGAGAGGAGTGGGAGTTACAGGGTAACCACTTTTAATTTATTCAATTTAGAGAAATAAATAAGGGTTCGACAGAGTAAGAGGTAGACAGACTTTAAAAGTGTTATGGGATGCCCATGGGTGATTGTTATGAATTTCTATCTCAAGAGTCTGTTATTGAATTTTTTTGTCATGCTTGATCATTCTAATGTTTTATTGTTAACTAGTACTTTAGCCTGTTTCAATGCATAGGATGAATGGTTATTTTATACAACTAATTTACAATAAATAAATGTTTTTTATAAAATTTATATTATAATAATTAAATTTCATAACAAATAAATACTTTTAAACATAAAAATTATATCTTAGATTTTTTTTATAAGCAATTTATATTATGATACATGGTTATTTTAACTATTGATAATTTATTTTTAAAAACATTGAAATTTAATTTAGAAATAAGTTTGAAAAATATAAATACTGTTAAATGATATCGTTAACCTCTCTGGTTGAAGAATAGTTCGTAAAAATACTCTTATTTAAGATAACTATTCTATTTTATATAGAGAGGATATTAATACTATGCTTGATAGTTAATTTATGAACATAGCTACTGCAAAATGTTACGGTATGTCACTATTGACTGTTTTCATCTTTTTCTAATGCTAACGCCATTTTCTGTCATGCAACCTTGCTCACCTCTGTTAAAACCCCCTTCTACTTTTTGGGCTCCTTTTACCTTTGAATAAATTTGACCAGGTTATCCCGTTATTTATATATGCTTTTTTCCTGTTATAGGTAAAAGATANAAAAAGCAGTGCAATCGGTGATAACAAAAGTCAAGGCCAGGCAGATCCTCGATAGTAGAGGGATTCCAACCGTCGAAGTCGACTTGTACACTAACAAAGGAATGTTTCGCGCTTCGGTTCCTAGCGGCAACTCCACCGGCATGTAAACCTTCTTACTCCTTTTAGCCGCAATCGCTCTCACCGTTTTATTCATCGCTCTCGTTCAATTCATTGTCGGTTTTGTTGGTTCATGATTCCTTTCAGGTACGAAGCTGTCGAGCTACGGGATGGAGACAAAGGAGTGTATCTAGGAAATGGCGTGGCCAAAGCTGTTAAAAATATCAATGACAAAATAGCTGAGGCATTGGTCGGCATGGATCCCACGCTTCAGTCGCAGATTGATCAGGCCATGATAGACCTCGACAGAACTGAGAAGAAGGTTATTTAAAGTTTCTGCGCTATGAAATCATTGAATTGATTGTTAATATGCCATAGTACTTTTGTTTTCGTTCAATGCTTCTTCGATTATTTTACATTTCAAAATGAATTTTGCTACTAATTAGGTAAAATGCTATGAAAAGGTTGAATAATATTATCCTATGGTTTTCTGTCTTTCTCTAGTCAAGGATTTAGCTTTTCTTAGTTACGTTGATGAACACAACTCAGATCAGCAAACTCAATAGTTTCTGATTCTGTTTCACCAAAGGAATGTAAGTCTCTATAAGATTATTTGTTTCTGAAATGCTGTAAAATAGACGCATTTGTGTCGGGTAGTCAGCTACAATCATAAAACATCGGCTGTTGGAAATATGATAAATTCATACATGATGTTATAGAAGCATAATTTGCTTTTCTCTTGGTTTGTGCGATCTTAGTTTCCTTTTTGGTTTCAAATAGTTCAAATCCACGATATAATTTTCTCATGATACTTTCTAGTGATTACCTTTCTTTTATATTCTTCTGGAGAGCTTGATGAAGGCAGTTCGTGTGACTGATTCTTATATCATGCATTTGTTGTGGACAGAACTTATACATGCATTCTTGAATAATTTGTCTTAACGAGATAGGTCTCCCAATATTGTATTTTATCTTTTCTGTTTCTAATGTTATTTACAGGGGGAACTTGGAGCCAATGCTATATTAGCTGTGTCCATTGCTGCTTGTAGAGCTGGTGCGGCTGAAAAGGAGGTATAACTGTCAAATAATATTTCTATAAGTTCATTTAACTTTAAATCTGCAAATAAGTATATATGTTCAGTCATGATATCAAGAAAATAAAGGCAAAAACATACCAGGTATCACTTTACAAGCACATTGCCGACCTGTCTGGAAAAACCAACCCAACACTTCCTGTTCCCGCCTTCACTGTAATAAGTGGTGGAAAACACGCAGGGAGTAATCTGGCCATTCAGGTATAGTTTCTTTTGCAGTTTAGTTTCTTAGACATTCTCATTAGTGTTCTACCAGTCTTACCTCCATTAGGCTTGTGTTCCTTTCATCTAACAAAGTAATGAGTAGTGAAATTAAATAATAAACGAATATGGAAATATTACATTATATGTCAAATTAATAGTAAAGTGACCCGGGGCTCATACATTTCATTGTAACTAGCTTATACATTTTCATTGTAACTAGCTTATACATTTTCATTGTAACCAACACAGATTTAATCATCTAGGGCATAACTTTGTCAATTTGTTGTGTTTTATTTTGCTCTTTATTTTCAGACCTTCTAAACAGACATAGTTTCCTATGTGATTTGGACCCTTTATTTCTTATATAATTCCTGGTAGGAAATCATGGTTCTCCCAATTGGAGCAAGCAAATTTGAGGAAGCACTGAGAATGGGTACTGAGACCTATCATCACTTAAAGGTGGTTTTGCTTGATTTCTTGTTTTATTTTTATTCTATCCTGTTGCTTTTACTTTTTGTGTTTAGCGATCTTTTTCTTTTAACTGCACTCATTAGTATGTTCCCGAGCTAGAAACATATCAACTTTAGCTGTGGCATTTGGTTGGATTGTTGTTTAGCAGGCTTACAACTATTTAGATCCCATTCTATTGCTACTAGTAGTACTACTATAGTTTTTACCTTTGGTTTTGCTCACAATTTGGTGGTATTTGGTCTTCATTGATTTAGCAACCCAATCTGCCATGTCCCATCCCATATGCATGTTTTTTCATCAATAGTGGATAAAAAAATATTAGTAGTCACTTGCGGATGTCATATTTAAGCTGATGCATTTATTTATTGTTGATGACAAAAGGGCAGGCTGTCATTACAGAAAAATCTGGTGCACATAACTGTAATGTTGGTGAAGATGGTGGCTATGCTCCTAATATCTCCAGGCAAGCTTTTTATTTTGTTGAATTATTTGATTTCAACAGCTTTTGAAAATTGTTCACGGTTAAATACAACAAATCCTTTTTCCACTTTTTGGTCAGTTATGTGGATCACATGGCACCATAAACTTCTATGAAGTTCTTAACTGTTAAATGAATAGCATAAAATAGGGGAAACGTCTCCATTTTAGAAGGAAATAAAGAAAGCAAAAAGTATCTCCAAAAACTGCTGTATATAGTATTTTATCCAATATAATTTGACTTGTTCTACTGCTGTAATTTTAATTTCTCTAACTGTACATTGTCATTTGTTGGATACATTGATGTGATATCTCTATTCCTTATAAATATGTGAAATCTGTGATAAACTTGTGATGAAAATAATTTGATTTTTATTTCCTCTTAAACTAGCATTTTCTTTTAGTCAACATATTTGAACTGCAACATGTTTTTAATAAAAGTTAGAGTGCTAAGGCATCATCACTATGTTGTTTGCCAAAATGCTGCATGTGATAATCACTATGTTTTCTTCTACATGGTAAATGTTGCTATGTTTTATGATTACCATTTGAATTTTAGGATCACTAAACCAGCTAGTTTACTATGTGTACAAATATTTTTAAACTCAGGTGAAATATAAACATATAACTTAGAATCTAAAGTATGCAGATTTAAATAGAAAAAGAAGTGGTTTGAAGTTACAAAAAATTATATGCAGAATTAATTCCTATAGAATTTCGACTGTAAATTTAAAATAAGTTGAGTGACAGGTCATTGTTGAAGAGAGACTACATTAATATATTAAGTTACTTTCATGCGAGTGCACTCTAAAAATTAATATAAATGTGTGGGTTTTATTAATCTTATCTTACATGTTTTTTGTTATTAATGTTATTTTCAGCTAACTATCTAGATCTTTAAGCAACTAAAGATTCAATGTCAAATTTGTATATTTTTTTAAACATCAAATCAATACATATTTACGAAACTTTCAACTGGCCAATCTCGTTATAGAAGTATTTCTCAACTCTAATAAGATTAATTTTAAAGGTCTTTTTATTTTATTTCTATTTTTTAGCTAACTGTATTTAAGTATCATCAGCTTTAGAGAAGCCCTGGATCTTGTCAAGGAGGCCATTAGCAGAACTGGTTATAATGACAAAATAAAGATAGCTCTTGATGTTTCTGCTACAAATTTTTGCATAGGTAAGCATAGGATTCTATCATCTTTTACTTTTAGATTCTTTAGAAGATAGAATTTGGTGATACTTGCTTACTTGAATATTGCTTATTGTTATTATAATTTGACTGTTGCAGCAGTGCTTTGCTAACTGTTTTACTGTGTAGTTTACTTTCTAAGAGATGTAAAAATAACAATATTATCTCTAAATAGTACTTCAATCATGGCTATAATTCCAGTTAGGGATATGCCATTTTCAACTTGGATTCTGAATCTTGTTATGCAAGTATTACATGACCTGGTATGTGATAATTGTTATTTATTTGGAGAGGAGTGGGAGTTACAGGGTAACCACTTTTAATTTATTCAATTTAGAGAAATAAATAAGGGTTCGACAGAGTAAGAGGTAGACAGACTTTAAAAGTGTTATGGGATGCCCATGGGTGATTGTTATGAATTTCTATCTCAAGAGTCTGTTATTGAATTTTTTTGTCATGCTTGATCATTCTAATGTTTTATTGTTAACTAGTACTTTAGCCTGTTTCAATGCATAGGATGAATGGTTATTTTATACAACTAATTTACAATAAATAAATGTTTTTTATAAAATTTATATTATAATAATTAAATTTCATAACAAATAAATACTTTTAAACATAAAAATTATATCTTAGATTTTTTTTATAAGCAATTTATATTATGATACATGGTTATTTTAACTATTGATAATTTATTTTTAAAAACATTGAAATTTAATTTAGAAATAAGTTTGAAAAATATAAATACTGTTAAATGATATCGTTAACCTCTCTGGTTGAAGAATAGTTCGTAAAAATACTCTTAATTAAGATAACTATTCTATTTTATATAGAGAGGATATTAATACTATGCTTGATAGTTAATTTATGAACATAGCTACTGCAAAATGTTACGGTATGTCACTATTGACTGTTTTCATCTTTTTCTAATGCTAACGCCATTTTCTGTCATGCAACCTTGCTCACCTCTGTTAAAACCCCCTTCTACTTTTTGGGCTCCTTTTACCTTTGAATAAATTTGACCAGGTTATCCCGTTATTTATATATGCTTTTTTCCTGTTATAGGTAAAAGATATGATCTAGATTTTCAATCTCCTCAAAAATCTGGACAGAATTTTAAATCAGCGGAGGATATGATAGAGTTGTACAAGGAACTATGCTCGGGTATACCAATTTATCTTAAGATTTGCCTAACGGGAATGTTATAATTTATTCAGCATGTGCGTTGTGTTTATTTTGGATTTTTCTTTTTGAATTTGTAGAATACCCTATTGTGTCAATTGAAGATCCATTTGACAAGGAAGATTGGGAACATATCAAGTATATCTCAAATCTTGGGATTTGTCAGGTATTAATTTTTTAATCAATTAATATTTTGTTTGAGTTAATATCAATTCATTCTCTTTACTAGTTACTTTGTGCAGCAAAGACTGTGCTATGCAATAGGCTTTACCATTTTGGAGTTTGCACAATATTTTAAATGATAACAATGTACATTTTTAATAAAAAATAATAACAAACTGATTGTTAGTGTATGAATGCCGTATTGACTTGTTAGCAGGCTATGTGGGCAAGGGAGGAATAAAAAATTTCATATAAGATTGTTGTCTTTTGCCTCAATATCAGGATTGAGCATTAGATAGGTTATTTGCATATTGCGACTGAGAGGTTTAGTTTATAGAAACTGGCTTTTGATTGTGTAGTTTTTTCTTTATATGGTTCTGCAGATAGTTGGGGATGATCTCTTGATGTCAAATGCAAAACGCATTGAGAAAGCAATAACTGAGTCTGCTTGTAATGCCCTCCTACTTAAGGTAACTTTTGTGACTTCAATAACTTTGAAGTATTTTGTTTTGCCTGATGAAAAGTTAATCTTAAACACACACACACACACACACATATATATATATATATGATTTTGTTTTTAAATATTAAATACTAAACACCATTGTTTATTGAATGGAAGCAATCCTGTTTCAGAATTAAGTTCATATCCACATATATTGGAAAAAGTTGATTCTCAAGAAAATACAAGTTCATAAATTGCTAAGCTAGGTCATGTAAAAAGAAGAGAAATGTAAACTCAGTTTGCCCGTAATTTTGAGTTGCATAATTCCCTGGTTAAGCATTTCATCAACTAAATTATCCACTGTCTTTTTGAATAATGGAGTACCTAAGGTCTCAGGTTGAAAGGGATGGAACCTTCCTCTAAAGGAATTCTATAATCAAGTCTAATTCTACAAGGTAGTTGGTTTGTTTACAATTCAAATATGTCCCTGAATTCTGTGATGCAATCATCTATCTCAACTGGTGAATTGAGAATTTCTGCATTAGTAGAGTTCAGCCGGCATGTAGGAACTTCAAAAGAATTGGCAGATGTGTTCAAATATAAAATCACAATTGGGCCCCTTGCTGGATTGTGTCAGTAAAGGTTTTATCATTACTCATCTTTTTGCTTGAAGGGTTGGCTTCCCTCAAAACAAACCGTTTTCCTTCAACAGTAAATTCCATTCGCAGGTTCTTAAATCTCATATGATTGGACCTAAGTTGGACGGCCATTGAAATCTTTGAACCAAATCACTACAAAAGGTAATACCATCACAGCAGAAGTATATTTGTATTGTTGTAGTTGCCAAGGAAAATCTCTACAGATATTTTGAGCATCTAATCAAGTCCCATCAGTAACGGTAATTGAAAAAGGTGTAATAGATTCCAATTTTGCACCCTAATTTCTTAACAAGATCCAGGTCTAAGAAGTTATGCATACTGCTTCTACTGTTAATTAAAATTTGCCTAACTTGTTATAAAGACCACTTAAACTCAGTTTGATAATTAGGTCTTCCAGACAAAGCATTGATGGACAAATGAGATTTGTCCACATTAGTAGTGGTCACAGTTGCCACTCCATTTCTTTCTATTGGCTCTATCTCTTCATCCTTTGGTTCTTTATCATCCATTTCCATCAACAGCATCTGAGATTTATGTTTTAGTTGGTGACCTGGTGTACATATGGCTCGTCAGAAAACATACATAAAGTTCTTGTCTCCTAGGAGTCTTACCAATCAGAGGTTTAGTTGTATGTGTTTGATACGTTTGAGTACCCCCACTGTTAGATTTGTTGACTTCTATGGATTTAAAGAGTGAAGCATTTGGGTGGCTACTAAACCTATTATCAGTCAGGTTCTACATTGAGGCCTCATGCAATTTCGCTAAATTGGCAGCATGTGCAATTGAAGTAGGACTAAACATTATTCATTGAATGTTATGCTCTAATCCAGCCATACAAATTCTCAAGGAATGTCGTAGGGGCAGTGTCACCTGGGTCAAGGTTAATTCAAAGTCATCAATCTTGAACTTTGCCATTTTGCTTCACTTGTGTCAAAGAAGAAAGAGAATCGTCATTTGCATATACAAAGCGCATGTAATGTCAGATATATAAAAGGGCCAATTGGGGTAAACATTGAATTTCGATCTCATAATTGAGATGCCATTGTAAAACATTGTCCCCTAAGTGAATGGAAGCCAATTTCACCTTGGATTCAGGAAGAGTTTTCTCCAGAAAAATAAATTGCTTACGCTGGTATAGCCATTCCTTAACTCGCAAGCCAACAAAAATAAATTTCAGTCTTTGAAATCCTTGTTGAATAATAGTTTTGTGCAGGAGTTGGTTGTTTCTGGGTAAAGCCTATGGGCTCACACAGTTCATCATGAATTCCTGTTTGGGGCATGCTAGGTTAGGAGTTGAGAAAACCTTTTTGTTGAGAGAGGTTAGCTTAGCTTTATTACTGAACAGAGTGGTTACTCGATCTAGGGTTACTTGATCCAGTTTCTCTTGCATTTCTGCATTGGATCTCATTAATCTTCTTTGTCAAAGAACGTTCCACCTCTTGAATACTAAGCTGACACTGATTGAGATATAGAGAGAACCCAATGGACAGGGGGACTAAAAGTTCGGAATAATTCCCAGTGTTCAAGGGTAAGCATAGCAGAAATTATGAGATTGTAGTGGAGATAAAATATTTTGGTGGTAATCTGTCCCTTCCAAAACGCCACCAACACCATAAGCAGTGGACAGCTACAAAACGCACACAGGTAGAAAAAGAAAAAGCTGTAACTGACTTCTGTACTGCCCTATTTTAGTGATTGTGCATTGTCATATCAGCAAATCACAATAGATGAAATAAACCCCAAATAAAAAAAGAGTTAACCTATAAATCGAAATAAAAAAATTAACGTACAAGCATTTGTTAGTAATACCATATAAATGCCTGTAACATTGTCCGTGTACTTTTTCTATAAATCATTTGGGAGAGGTTATCAATTCTCCTCTGCACTTTTCCTTCTATTTTCTTGAAGAAAATAAATATTGAAATGTGATGATTTACTGTTGTAACCTAGGTCAACCAAGTTGGAACTGTTACAGAGGTCATTGACGTGGTGAAGCAGGCAAAGGAAGCACATTGGGGAGTGGTAACCTCCCATAGATGTGGCGAAACCATAGACTCTTTCATAGCTGATTTATCTGTTGGCCTTGCTTCTGGTGTGATTAAGTCAGGTGCTCCTTGCAGAGGAGAGCGGCTAGAAAAGTACAACCAGGTGTCTTTCTGATTCTTATGCTGATGATTTTACTGCACTATTGTCATGCTTCCAGATTATTTATCTACATCTACTAATTACATTCCGTCAACTCACCAGTTTATTGAAAGGTGTGTGTTTTCTTTGTGGTGGAATATTCTCGATATCAGTAGTGTCCAACTGCTGGTTTTATAACCTGTAAATTTTGTTCAATGCTGGTTGTCAAGATGCTAATTTGCTCTGTTTATTTTTGCAATAGCAGTAATACCTGTAAATGTTATTCCTCGAGGCTCCTCATTCTGTGTCTTGATGGTCAAATTTGTGGCATTTGTGGATGGTTCTTTATGATAAATTGCATGTTAAAAGTAATCTTATGCAGGCTTGCTTTGCCCCTTTTAGACTTCATTCAACCATGATATATTACTTTCTCCATAAATATATATTTGGCCGGAAGTTTTGGCATAACTTCACCTTGAAATCTTTTTCTGAACGCAATTTCTACACTTCTTTTAAATAGTAAACAGTTTCGAGTTTTATAAGATTTTAACTACAAGAAACATTGGGATTACCTGAGGTCCTTTTGTTTTCCTTAGAATAATCATCTTTACAATCCATCTTGACGTTGCCTGTTTCGTTGGTAACTAAGAATTTTCAGTTAGTTTCTTTTTTTTTTTNATATCTTAGATTTTTTTTATAAGCAATTTATATTATGATACATGGTTATTTTAACTATTGATAATTTATTTTTAAAAACATTGAAATTTAATTTAGAAATAAGTTTGAAAAATATAAATACTGTTAAATGATATCGTTAACCTCTCTGGTTGAAGAATAGTTCGTAAAAATACTCTTATTTAAGATAACTATTCTATTTTATATAGAGAGGATATTAATACTATGCTTGATAGTTAATTTATGAACATAGCTACTGCAAAATGTTACGGTATGTCACTATTGACTGTTTTCATCTTTTTCTAATGCTAACGCCATTTTCTGTCATGCAACCTTGCTCACCTCTGTTAAAACCCCCTTCTACTTTTTGGGCTCCTTTTACCTTTGAATAAATTTGACCAGGTTATCCCGTTATTTATATATGCTTTTTTCCTGTTATAGGTAAAAGATATGATCTAGATTTTCAATCTCCTCAAAAATCTGGACAGAATTTTAAATCAGCGGAGGATATGATAGAGTTGTACAAGGAACTATGCTCGGGTATACCAATTTATCTTAAGATTTGCCTAACGGGAATGTTATAATTTATTCAGCATGTGCGTTGTGTTTATTTTGGATTTTTCTTTTTGAATTTGTAGAATACCCTATTGTGTCAATTGAAGATCCATTTGACAAGGAAGATTGGGAACATATCAAGTATATCTCAAATCTTGGGATTTGTCAGGTATTAATTTTTTAATCAATTAATATTTTGTTTGAGTTAATATCAATTCATTCTCTTTACTAGTTACTTTGTGCAGCAAAGACTGTGCTATGCAATAGGCTTTACCATTTTGGAGTTTGCACAATATTTTAAATGATAACAATGTACATTTTTAATAAAAAATAATAACAAACTGATTGTTAGTGTATGAATGCCGTATTGACTTGTTAGCAGGCTATGTGGGCAAGGGAGGAATAAAAAATTTCATATAAGATTGTTGTCTTTTGCCTCAATATCAGGATTGAGCATTAGATAGGTTATTTGCATATTGCGACTGAGAGGTTTAGTTTATAGAAACTGGCTTTTGATTGTGTAGTTTTTTCTTTATATGGTTCTGCAGATAGTTGGGGATGATCTCTTGATGTCAAATGCAAAACGCATTGAGAAAGCAATAACTGAGTCTGCTTGTAATGCCCTCCTACTTAAGGTAACTTTTGTGACTTCAATAACTTTGAAGTATTTTGTTTTGCCTGATGAAAAGTTAATCTTAAACACACACACACACACACACATATATATATATATATGATTTTGTTTTTAAATATTAAATACTAAACACCATTGTTTATTGAATGGAAGCAATCCTGTTTCAGAATTAAGTTCATATCCACATATATTGGAAAAAGTTGATTCTCAAGAAAATACAAGTTCATAAATTGCTAAGCTAGGTCATGTAAAAAGAAGAGAAATGTAAACTCAGTTTGCCCGTAATTTTGAGTTGCATAATTCCCTGGTTAAGCATTTCATCAACTAAATTATCCACTGTCTTTTTGAATAATGGAGTACCTAAGGTCTCAGGTTGAAAGGGATGGAACCTTCCTCTAAAGGAATTCTATAATCAAGTCTAATTCTACAAGGTAGTTGGTTTGTTTACAATTCAAATATGTCCCTGAATTCTGTGATGCAATCATCTATCTCAACTGGTGAATTGAGAATTTCTGCATTAGTAGAGTTCAGCCGGCATGTAGGAACTTCAAAAGAATTGGCAGATGTGTTCAAATATAAAATCACAATTGGGCCCCTTGCTGGATTGTGTCAGTAAAGGTTTTATCATTACTCATCTTTTTGCTTGAAGGGTTGGCTTCCCTCAAAACAAACCGTTTTCCTTCAACAGTAAATTCCATTCGCAGGTTCTTAAATCTCATATGATTGGACCTAAGTTGGACGGCCATTGAAATCTTTGAACCAAATCACTACAAAAGGTAATACCATCACAGCAGAAGTATATTTGTATTGTTGTAGTTGCCAAGGAAAATCTCTACAGATATTTTGAGCATCTAATCAAGTCCCATCAGTAACGGTAATTGAAAAAGGTGTAATAGATTCCAATTTTGCACCCTAATTTCTTAACAAGATCCAGGTCTAAGAAGTTATGCATACTGCTTCTACTGTTAATTAAAATTTGCCTAACTTGTTATAAAGACCACTTAAACTCAGTTTGATAATTAGGTCTTCCAGACAAAGCATTGATGGACAAATGAGATTTGTCCACATTAGTAGTGGTCACAGTTGCCACTCCATTTCTTTCTATTGGCTCTATCTCTTCATCCTTTGGTTCTTTATCATCCATTTCCATCAACAGCATCTGAGATTTATGTTTTAGTTGGTGACCTGGTGTACATATGGCTCGTCAGAAAACATACATAAAGTTCTTGTCTCCTAGGAGTCTTACCAATAAGAGATTTAGTTGTATGTGTTTGATACGTTTGAGTACCCCCACTGTTAGATTTGTTGACTTCTATGGATTTAAAGAGTGAAGCATTTGGGTGGCTACTAAACCTATTATCAGTCAGGTTCTACATTGAGGCCTCATGCAATTTCGCTAAATTGGCAGCATGTGCAATTGAAGTAGGACTAAACATTATTCATTGAATGTTATGCTCTAATCCAGCCATACAAATTCTCAAGGAATGTCGTAGGGGCAGTGTCACCTGGGTCAAGGTTAATTCAAAGTCATCAATCTTGAACTTTGCCATTTTGCTTCACTTGTGTCAAAGAAGAAAGAGAATCGTCATTTGCATATACAAAGCGCATGTAATGTCAGATATATAAAAGGGCCAATTGGGGTAAACATTGAATTTCGATCTCATAATTGAGATGCCATTGTAAAACAATGTCCCCTAAGTGAATGGAAGCCAATTTCACCTTGGATTCAGGAAGAGTTTTCTCCAGAAAAATAAATTGCTTACGCTGGTATAGCCATTCCTTAACTCGCAAGCCAACAAAAATAAATTTCAGTCTTTGAAATCCTTGTTGAATAATAGTTTTGTGCAGGAGTTGGTTGTTTCTGGATAAAGCCTATGGGCTCACACAGTTCATCATGAATTCCTGTTTGGGGCATGCTAGGTTAGGAGTTGAGAAAACCTTTTTGTTGAGAGAGGTTAGCTTAGCTTTATTACTGAACAGAGTGGTTACTCGATCTAGGGTTACTTGATCCAGTTTCTCTTGCATTTCTGCATTGGATCTCATTAATCTTCTTTGTCAAAGAACGTTCCACCTCTTGAATACTAAGCTGACACTGATTGAGATATAGAGAGAACCCAATGGACAGGGGGACTAAAAGTTCGGAATAATTCCCAGTGTTCAAGGGTAAGCATAGCAGAAATTATGAGATTGTAGTGGAGATAAAATATTTTGGTGGTAATCTGTCCCTTCCAAAACGCCACCAACACCATAAGCAGTGGACAGCTANATCCTTGTTGAATAATAGTTTTGTGCAGGAGTTGGTTGTTTCTGGGTAAAGCCTATGGGCTCACACAGTTCATCATGAATTCCTGTTTGGGGCATGCTAGGTTAGGAGTTGAGAAAACCTTTTTGTTGAGAGAGGTTAGCTTAGCTTTATTACTGAACAGAGTGGTTACTCGATCTAGGGTTACTTGATCCAGTTTCTCTTGCATTTCTGCATTGGATCTCATTAATCTTCTTTGTCAAAGAACGTTCCACCTCTTGAATACTAAGCTGACACTGATTGAGATATAGAGAGAACCCAATGGACAGGGGGACTAAAAGTTCGGAATAATTCCCAGTGTTCAAGGGTAAGCATAGCAGAAATTATGAGATTGTAGTGGAGATAAAATATTTTGGTGGTAATCTGTCCCTTCCAAAACGCCACCAACACCATAAGCAGTGGACAGCTACAAAACGCACACAGGTAGAAAAAGAAAAAGCTGTAACTGACTTCTATACTGCCCTATTTTAGTGATTGTGCATTGTCATATCAGCAAATCACAATAGATGAAATAAACCCCAAATAAAAAAAGAATTAACCTATAAATCGAAATAAAAAAATTAACGTACAAGCATTTGTTAGTAATACCATATAAATGCCTGTAACATTGTCCGTGTACTTTTTCTATAAATCATTTGGGAGAGGTTATCAATTCTCCACTGCACTTTTCCTTCTATTTTCTTGAAGAAAATAAATATTGAAATGTGATGATTTACTGTTGTAACCTAGGTCAACCAAGTTGGAACTGTTACAGAGGTCATTGACGTGGTGAAGCAGGCAAAGGAAGCACATTGGGGAGTGGTAACCTCCCATAGATGTGGCGAAACCATAGACTCTTTCATAGCTGATTTATCTGTTGGCCTTGCTTCTGGTGTGATTAAGTCAGGTGCTCCTTGCAGAGGAGAGCGGCTAGAAAAGTACAACCAGGTGTCTTTCTGATTCTTATGCTGATGATTTTACTGCACTATTGTCATGCTTCCAGATTATTTATCTACATCTACTAATTACATTCCGTCAACTCACCAGTTTATTGAAAGGTGTGTGTTTTCTTTGTGGTGGAATATTCTCGATATCAGTAGTGTCCAACTGCTGGTTTTATAACCTGTAAATTTTGTTCAATGCTGGTTGTCAAGATGCTAATTTGCTCTGTTTATTTTTGCAATAGCAGTAATACCTGTAAATGTTATTCCTCGAGGCTCCTCATTCTGTGTCTTGATGGTCAAATTTGTGGCATTTGTGGATGGTTCTTTATGATAAATTGCATGTTAAAAGTAATCTTATGCAGGCTTGCTTTGCCCCTTTTAGACTTCATTCAACCATGATATATTACTTTCTCCATAAATATATATTTGGCAGGAAGTTTTGGCATAACTTCACCTTGAAATCTTTTTCTGAACGCAATTTCTACACTTCTTTTAAATAGTAAACAGTTTCGAGTTTTATAAGATTTTAACTACAAGAAACATTGGGATTACCTGAGGTCCTTTTGTTTTCCTTAGAATAATCATCTTTACAATCCATCTTGACGTTGCCTGTTTCGTTGGTAACTAAGAATTTTCAGTTAGTTTCTTTTTTTTTTTGAAAGGGATTCAAATTTCATCTTACGTCTAAGGTAATGTTTAATTTGTTTTGTTTAAATTTCTCTTAAAAGGAAAAAGTAGGTCATTAACAATATCACAGAAGCTTTTAATTAAAAATAGCCTTTTGAATTGAGCAACTGCACAAAATGTTGAACTTGTATAGCTTATTGAAGGTGCTTCTACTTATAAAAGGAGAAGCCAAGAAAAAAATTTGACCAAACTTAAACTTATTTCTGGCTCTCATGTAGAGATGAGTTCATATCTTGTAAGTATTGTCGTTTGTTCTGGTAAAATATAACAAAGAATAAAAAACATAACATTTGCTATTTGAATTTTGATGCAGTTACTTCGGATTGAGGAGGAGCTCGGAGAACATGCAGTTTATGCTGGTGAAGATTGGAGGCAATGAGACAGATCAATTTCTTCAGATTGGTCTGAGATATGATTTTCTTCTTTAAGTTTGATGTGTGGTTGAAGTTCATCACTGTACCATATTCAACAACTGCTGATGTTCTATTGCCATAACTGTTCCTTCACCACCACTTTGTGTCATTGGGATTTTAGAGAATGTTTACCAGCATTCCAATCTTTACGAGATGTGCGGCCTGTTTATTTGTCTATTTGTTATAGGGAGAGAAACTTATACAAATCCAATGCGGAAGGTAAAATTGATGTGGGCAACTGATATTGATAGTAGTTTTCCAATTCTGCACATTGTTTATGTTCCAGATACCATCTTTTGCAGACCTGACCACCGATTGACTTATCAGTTATAAAAATTCCCCTTCAAAACAAAAAAAAAACCCTTTTTTTTTTTTTTTTTATTTCATTCTATCCATTCTTGTTCCTTTATAACTATAAATTGTTATGATATATATATGGAGAACATATTTGGTTTTTCTAGCATTACTTTTTTCTTTTCCTCCCAATT
>NW_025901583.1:6707-44214 GCF_018835915.1 Vigna umbellata | reverse complement strand
ATATTATAATAGTTGAATCCTATTATATTATATGTGTATATGATATTTTGGGATGTCACATTTAATAATTACTATTCTAATTTAAAAATTAGTTAAATATCAAATCTAATTTTTTTTGTTAAAAAATTATATTTATAAAATATTTAAATTTTAATATTTTTCATTTATATTTAACTTATTTTATCACCAAGCGAGTGTATATGATATTTATTTTGTATTATTGTTACTTATAAAAAATAAAAAATATTTTTTTCTTTATTATATCTCTTTATTGTAATTATTTTTCCTTTGAAGTAAAAAATCTTTATAATAGAAAGTTAAACGTAACATTATAAATTTAGACAGTTAAACAAAGAAAAATTTGAAATTTTAATGACTTTTATCAAAAGTTCAATTAAAATATAAAAAAATTAGGTATCTATTATATAATAAAAAAGATTTAATTATACCTATTACATAATAAAATTTACTTAATTATAAATCAATTGAAAAATATACTTAATTAATAATAAATGACTACCTTACCTCCACTGATAACAAAATCAAACAATGTAATCGAGAAAAGAATTATGAGTTTAAAATAGAATAAAGAGAGAAAAATAATGATTCTAAAATAAAATAGATTAATGTTAAAGTTTGAAATATACTTTTGATACAAATAATTTGACAGAGACGTCTCCACAAAATTATGAAAACAGTAAAACAGTAAAAGAGTGGAGACAGAGCAAGAATGTGGGATGTGGGGGCATTATTTCAATTATATATACAAGTGCTGTGGGATGCATCTCCTCCACATCAGTTTTCATTCTCTTTCCCTTTTCTTCCTTCTCCTTTAGGATAATGGACACATCTCTGGTGTTTAAGGTGCAGAGGCGGGAGCCAGAGCTGATAGCTCCGGCGAAGGCCACTCCTCGCGAAGTGAAGCTACTCTCAGACATAGATGACCAAGACGGGTTAAGGTTTCAGATTCCAGTGATACAGTTCTATCGATATGATCCAGCGCTGGCAGGGAGAGACCCTGTTGGGGTTATCAGAGAGGCTTTGGCCAAAACGCTTGTGTATACATTAAATAAACCATACAGTAAAATTTCAGAATAGCAATTGTTACCACTGAGTAAGTTCGACCGATCGGGTTAACCAGCCCTGTTAGAACGATAAGTCACTCATTCCCGATCGGCCAGTAGAGTAATACTTGTGAACTTTCTGCGGCCGTTTGCTAGAGACAAACTTTTGAATGTCATTAAACGCATAATTAATGATGTAATGGTTATCGTGGAGCGGTTAAGGTTTGCATTGATTCTCATTAAGAGGTAAATTAATGGGTTATATTCCTTGAAACCCTATAAATAATAATTTATTAGGAAGGTAAAGACCCTAATTTTCTGATTTTTATAGACTTGCAGAGATAAATTATGTCTTGAGCGTCAGAGTGTTTCTTGCAGGTCACCCCATCTTGATATTGAGAAAGGAATATCCAGGCGGTAAGACAGGAGGACGGAGGACCGATCGGTGGAGGCGAAGCATTCCCGAGCAGAAGCAACAGGAGTTTTCCTCGTCCCATTCGAGTAGAAAAATTTTGGCGCCACCGTGGGGCCAAGGATTTTTAAAGACACCCTATTGAAGCCATAAGGATGGAACAGGACCCTAAAGCGTTTATGCAAGAGATGAGAAGAAGAATGGAGGCAATGCAGGCAGAAATTGAAACCCTTATAAGCGAGCGTGATGCGGCTAGAGGGGCGCAAGCTAATCAACAATCTTCCACACGCGCTGCAACACCACCTATCGTGGAAATTCCGGAAACGGAGCCGGACAGAAGACACAGATCCTGTCGGTCACAGTAGTCACCAAGGTGAGGGTCATGCCCGCCACCAAGGTGAGGATCATAGCGAGGCCGACTCGCGTAGAACCACAAACCGTCCGGTCCCGACCGGTCGAGCAACGGCACTTCATCCGTTCACAGCGATGGTTACAGAGGAACAAATTCTGGAAAGAGCATTCCCAGTCCTGGAGAAGTATGATGGATCAGGCGATCCGGAGGAACACTTGAGGTCTTTTGCCGACGCTATGACCATCTACTCCCCCAACGAAAATGTGTGGTGTAGAGTCTTTTCCTTATCAATAAAGGGAGAAGCATTAGCATGGTTCCATTCGCTTAGACCCCGAACCATCAACAATTTCGCAACCTTGAGGGACATGTTTGAACGGCATTTTCTGCCAGTAAAGCTCGAAATTTGACGTACCTGGAGTTGACAAACATTAAGCAGGAGAAGGGAGAAAATCTAAGGGATTTCATGGAACGGTTCAATAAAACTGCACGACAAGTAAGGGGAGTAGGCAAGAAATTTACAATTAGCACTCTGGCCACGGCGTTGAGGCCTTCCCCTTTCGCGGATAATCTGTTTATAGAACTCCCGATAACCCTGGATGAGTTACAAGAAAGAGCAGCAAGGTTCATCAGAATAGAGGAGATGAGGGCTGTTTAAAGGCGACAACATTAACAAAATTAAACTTCAGAACAAGAGAAGAAAGAAGGGAAGAAGCCATTCGTACCTGGCGAGCGCCCAAAAGGCCAGAAATACAGAGATGGTCCAAAAGGGCCCAGATTCGAAAAATATACCCCGTTGAACATGCCAAGGGCTAGAGTCTTGGAAGAAGCCCTGAGTGCTGATCTTATTCGTTTAAGACCTTCTCGGTCGTCAAAAAGGCCGACGGGACTAAACATTGTACCTATCATCTAAATATAGGACATACCATTGCAGACTGCACAGTGTTGAGAGATAAGGTGGAGGAACTTATTTGGGCAGGCCATCTGAGGAAGTTTGTGAAGGAGGAACGGAGGACGAGAAGTCCACCGAGGAGGACTAGGATGGAACGAAATGATAGAAGAAATGATAGACGCCCGGATCGCAGGCGAAGTAGAAGTCGTAGCCACGACGGATCACTGCGCGGCGCAATAAACATTATTTCTGGAGGTTTTGCTGGAGGGCCATCAACGTCAGCAAGAGAAACCTGAGGGAGTTAAAGAGTGTTCATCGAGTAGATGTGAGGAAGCACTCAATGCTGCCAATCACATTCATCGATGAAGATTTTCATGCTCCTGCTCCTGATCAAGATGATCCGATGGTAATAATAGCTATTATCGCTCGGTACAGCGTGGGGAAGGTTTTGATAGATCAGGAAAGCTCTATTAATATCCTTTACTGGAAGACATTCCAACAGATGGATTTATCAGAGGATCTGATAGCTTCGTATAACTAGCAGATAGTAGAATTTTCTAGAGAAAGGGTGGATACAAGAGGATATGTGGATCTAAGAACCTGCCTAGGGACCGAGCAGAATGATAAAGAGTTAAAGACCAGGTTTTTGCTAGTAGAAGCAAACATATCCTACAATGTGTTGTTGGGCAGACCTTGCCTAAATGCATTTGGGGCGATTGTTTCCACACCCCACCTCACACTTAAGTTTCCGTCGGATAGGGGAACTATTTGTACTGTCCGGACAGATCAGAGGATTGCTAGAGAATGTTATGTAGCAAGGTTGAAGGTTCAACCATCCTCTTCTAAACAGAGGATAAGACGATCAGAGGTGGTCATGGCAGACTTGGATCCAAGAACTAATACCGATGACCGGATGGAACCAATGGGAGAAACAAGGCCTTTCAGCCTGGGGCGTAAGGAGGAACAAGTCACTATCATTGGAAGTGAGTTAAAGGAGGAACAAGTCAGGTCAACAGGAATCGAGTTGAACAAAAACAAGGATTTGTTTGCGTGGATTGCCGCCGATATGCCAGGAATCCACCCAAGAATCATGTCTCACAAGCTGGCATTATTTAAAGAAGCCTGCCTGGTGGCTTAGAAGAAGAGGAGATTGGGAGAAGAGAAGAGACTCATGGCGGAAAACGAAGTAAAGAAACTGTTGGAAGCAAACTTCATCCGAGAAAACAACTTGGTTGGCAAATGTTGTGATGGTGAAAGAAATCAAGGCCAGTGGAGAATGTGCACAGACTTCACGGACTTAAACAAAGCTTGTTCAAAGGACTCCTATCCACTACCGAGTATTGATGCATTAGTGGATGGGGAGTCGGGGTTCCAAATGTTAAGCTTCTTGGATGCATATTCAGGATATAATCAAATCCTCATGTACCCCCGGACAGTGATAAAACAGCCTTCATAACCAAACGGTCAAACTATTGTTACGAGGTTATGCCGTTCGGACTGAAGAATGTAGGGGCTACTTACCAACGACTCATGGACAAAGTCTTTTGCCACCAGATTGGTAGATGTATGGAGATCTAGGTGGACGACATGGTGGTGCGAAGCCGGTGGAGGACCATGTGAAAGATCTTGCGGAAGTTTTTCATCAAGTACTGCCAAAGCTCATATTCAGGGCTGTTTGACACAAAGTCAATATATCTTCTGCAATATGCTTCTTAAGAGAAAAGGCGTACGAGACTCTACAAAATCGTGCCCAAGCCCACTTTTTATATTATGACTCGTTATTGATCCAGAAAAAGGACGGTATAACTTTATTTTATGATGTTGCAGGAACTTAACTCTTCAAAGACGTCCACCAGTGTATTACATGATGGATTCAAATTACTGAAAATAAGCACCACTACAAAGAATTGAAACCGAACAGTTTTACTTACTTGGCCCATCCGACTGTCATAGCTGTTAAAATGTAAATCAAAACTACATAACAACTTTAACTGTCTAAATGACAGTTATCCTACTCTGTACATATATTGTCTTTTCGTTAATGAGAAATATATCGTTTCTCTATTCTCTACATTACCTCTCTTTTAGCTATCTCTTTTTCTCATAACTCTCTACTGCAACCAACTCTATCAGTGGTATCAGAGCTACAGGTTGTTGAACCTGGTGAAGCGTCAAACAAACAAAGGAATTGTTTAGTGAAGAAGGATTCACAGCTGAAAGGCGATGGCAGGAATGATCCAGAGTAGCTTGCCAGTGTTCGACGGGAAGAATTACGATGATTGGTGCGTAAATATGGATGCTATTTGGGCTTTCAAGAAGTTGATGAAATTGTCAAGAAAGGGTTTAAAGAACCTACAAAAGGTGACCACGGAAGAAGTAAAGAAGACTTACAAAGAAAACAAGAAACTGGACTGCAAGCACGAGATGCTTCTGCACCAGTGTATTTCTGCAACGATATTTCAAAAGGTGTCTAAGGCATAACAGCCAAAGAAGCCTGGGACATATTACAAGACGGATATGGAAACTCAGGGAGAGTAAGAGGTAAAACTTCAATCACTACAAGACAATATGAACTCTTTGAGCATGGGAGAGCAAGAA
This sequence comes from Vigna umbellata, assembly GCF_018835915.1. The sequence goes on along the minus strand of NW_025901583.1, from coordinate 38,899 downwards.
ACCATCAAAGATTATATCGGCAGAATTCAGGTGGTCGTTAATGCAATGCGAGCGTGTGATAAAGTAGTAAAAGATAGAAGATAGTTTGAAACGATCTGAGAACATTCAACCCTCATAACATCATATTGTCGTGGCCATTGAGGAAAGCAAAGATCTGAGAAAATGAAGGTAGAAAGTTACAATAACTCTCTTGAAGCACCATGAACCACGACTGATTGAGGAGAAGAACCAGACATAATGCAAGCAAACACAAATCAAGCCTTCAAGCTAGAAGCAATCAAACTTACAAGAACCGTGGAACTGGCAGAGGAAGAGGAAGATCACGTGGTGGTCGTGGAGGCCGAAATGGAGGAAGATTCACGAATACTTTTGAACAAATCAAAGATGATAACAGCAACGAACACAGAGAAGGAAATTATAAAGCTAGAGGAAAGTTCAGAGGAAAAGGAGGCAGAAAGAATGTTGACAAACGAAATGTGCAATGCTTTACGTGTAGTGTTGGCCAAAAACTTGTTGGGCTCGATTTCGGCAAGCGTACCGAATCGTTCAAGTAATAACCGATAAGGACCGGGTATCGTTTTCCCAAGAGACTCGTAATAGCTAAAGAATTGGTGCGATTAACAACTCATATAGACTCAAGACATAACATCAATTTACAAACAAAGTGCAGAAATATAAATTGACCAAGTAATTCAAGAGTTTGGACTTTTGGGGTATTGAAGTCACTTGAAATGGAAAAGACTAGAAATGGTATGAAAATGACATTGTTAGGTTCATTTTTCACCAATGCCACTCTTGTGTATGACCAATTTCATCTCCTCTCTATCAATTTACTGAAGGGGTAACAATACAATCCACTAAACACATCTAGTGCCCTAATCCCTTATGTGAAAGAGCCTAGTTTTTCCTTATCAAATCCAATCCCTTGGACAATCTCTAACAAGCAAACCCGCATTAAAGAGCAGGATCTAACAACATGTGAATTTTCATCTTCCATCCTCAGAATCAATGACCACAAGGACTCCTATTTCAGTTCAGATTTCATCATCTTACGTTCCCCATAATCATGAACCACCCCAAATCAAGTCATGAACGTCCCCCATTATCATGCAACTTTAAGATCGGAAACAAGAATACTACAATTGATAGAAAGGCATATAGTTATTTCAAATCATGCAACAATTACACAAGATTGCAAAAGCTACAACTAATCCCTAACAAGATGGGTTCAGTGTCTCTCCCATTTTCATGAGGAACCCCTAAAGCTTACAACCAGGTAAGAAAGACAGGAACCCAAAAGGAAAGGAGAGAGATGTTCCACAGCTCCTCGCGCCCTCCATGATCTCCCCCCCCCCCCCACCCCCCCCCCACCCCTCCCACCCCCCCCCCCCCCCCCCCCCCCCCCCCCCCCCCCCCCCCCCCCCCCCCCCCCCCCCCCCAGCCGTGAAATCGCACCTCCAAAAGACCAAAGACCCAAACCCCTTCGCGTTTTAGGGTTAAATAAGCTGTCAGCCACATCAGCAAAAGTCGCGCCCGACGCCCTCTCAGTCGCGCTCGGGCGCGGGGCTCTCGGGAAAAGTCGCGCCCGGGCGCCCTCTCAGTCGCGCCCGGGCGTGAAACTCACTGGAAAAATCGCGCTCGGCGCCACTTTCGCGCCCGGGCGCGGACCATCTGGAAATAGCGAGCGTCCTCTCATGTGTCCAGGACGAGCGTCCCCTTTTCGTTGTGCGAGCGTCCTCTTGCGTCTCAGCTGGACGGTCTTCCCTGGACGAGCGCCACTGCGCGTCTTCCCTGGACGAGCGTCCACTGCGAGTCTTACATGAGCTCCTGGACGAGCGTCCTCTTCTCTTACAGGACGAGCGTCCACTTCTGCTAGCTGGACGAACGTCCTCTGATTGTTGGGCCGAACGAGCGTCCTCTGCCTGGCTGGACGAGCGTCCACTTCTTCCTGGCTGGACGGACGTTCGCTTCCTTCTTCGCTGGACAGCGTCCTGCCTGGCTGTACGAGCGTCCTCTTCTGCCTGGCGGGACGAGCGTCCTCTTCTGCGTTTTTCGTTTGCTTCCTGGACGAGCTTCCTTTCTCTGCGCGAGCGTATCTGCATGTGCGACGAGCGTTTCTGCGTGCCTTGTGGTTGGTTCAGCTGTATAATTTGTTGGAGACTCTTCCAAGCTCAGTTTTAGCTACAAAATAAGGGATTATTGATGAAAGTTCATCAAAGTAGCCAAAAACACAATTATTCAGAAACAAGACAAAAGAAGAGGATTTAACAAGTTATAAGTTAGAAAGGAGTTGATTTGCTACTAAAATGATGCTTAACATAATGGTAAAATTTATACTCATCTGAGTGTTGGCACAATTAAAACAACAAGTAAGAGAAGAGCGACGCACAGCAAACCTTGCAAAAGAAGAACTGGAATCACGACTCCGATCACGTTTTGTTGATGAGTTGTGTTGATAGAACTACGATAGGTGGAAAACAACACAAGAGAGATACGTTCAAAATACGAACTGTGTAACATAAAATTGTACAAAGAAGGTCGACCAAACAGAGTATGTGTCACTCACTGGGAAACAAGCCATGCAGAGGAAGAAATGTCGTGGTATTTGGATACGGCTGCTCCAATCACATGACAGTAATAGAAAATGGTTGATCGATTTAGACACAAATGTCAAGGCACAGTACGTTTTGCAGATAATAGCATAATTAAAGCTGAGGCACAGCAGGTGTTAATCACTCGCAAAGATGGAAGATCGGTGTTCATGCACAATTGCTATATTGTACCCACAAGAAAAGCATCTTCTTAGTCTCGTGCCAACTTCTCGAAAGGGTTATACCATGGAAAATGCACAGAAACACATCGAGGTATTCGACGAGAGACAGCGGATGTACTCAAAGCTCCCCTTGCGCGAAATCGAACATTTAGAGTAAATCTGAATGCAATAGAGATACAATGTTTGACTGCAACAAGTGCTAAGGAAGAAAATGAATGGTTGTGGCACTTTTCGAATATGGGCGTCTAAATTTTAGAAGCCATGTCAACTGAAAGATAAAGATCTGTGAGAGGCATCCCTACATTCGTTGTACCAAACAAAGTATTGTGAGAGTTGTGCTACTGGAAACAAATCAGAAAATCGTTCAAAACGACACACACCCAAAGAGAGCGAGACAGCGTTAAATGTGGTTTTTTAACAAAACCCCACTGCCCCCAAAGAATTGGGTGTTGTGGCCCTATTTGACGTGGCCATCTCTAGGAGGTAACAAGTACTCTTTTACTCTTCGTAGATGAATTTCCAGAAAGCTTTTGGGTATATTGCTAAGAAAAAATAAGAACTTTACCATGCTTTGTTAAATTTTGTTCCATGGCTGAGAGACCAATCGGTCAGCAAGTTTAGGATTCTTAGAACTGAATGGTGGAGGCGAGTTCAACTCTGAGAAATAGCAAATTTTGTGCTGGACAAGGGATTCTACATGAAGTACAGCCCTTACACACCCCAGCACAACGGATTAGCTGAAAGAAGAAATCGCATGCTTCTGGATATGACCGATGTTTCAAAGGGAAAGGTCTTCCGAATCTACCTATGGGGAGAAGCTGTCTCGACGCTACCTACTTGCTGAATAGGAGTCCCACCAAAGTCGCTGCCAACATGTCACGGCGCCAGAACGAGGCTTGGTCAGGGAGGAAACCTGATGTGGCGACACTTGAAGATTTTGGCTCAGTTTGCTATAAGCACATCCCAGAATGAAAGAAGAAAGAATTTGGACGACAGAAGTGAAACTCTCATCCTCGTAGATTCATCCAACCTGGCTCTTAGGTTTGTATGACCTGTGAAAGACAAATTCGCAATCAGCATGGATGTGATAGTAGATGAGTCACTACGTCTAATGGCCTATGCAAAGAGTAACCCAATGGAGCAACCTAGTGCTGTGGTGACTAACCTGGCTGGAGGAGAATAAGACCGAGGAACCAAACAATCGGTACTAATGAAGTTGTTGAAACCAGAAACCACTGAGAACGCGATTTCCCTCCAGAGGACTCGCAGATCATGACTGTTTTAATGACAATGATATTACAGACACAGGTGATATAGTTCATTATGCTTTCTGGCAAGGTGCAGAAAACACTCACGTGGGAACAAGCCATTGAGATTAAACAATGGAGGAAGCTATGTTGGAAGAACTATCAGCTATTGAAAAAATAGGACATGAAGCTGGTGGCAATTGCCTCAGCATCAAAGAGCCATAGAGGTAAAATGGGTGTTTAAAACTAAATACAAAACCGGATGGCAGTGTTGCAAAAGTTAAAAGCTAGGTTGGTCGCAAAAGGTTTCTTTACAGAAACCGGATAAGATTTCACTGATTTGTATGCCCCTGTGCAAGATTAGAACTGTAAGGATCATCGTTGCTATAAGCCAATTCAATGGTTGGCACATTCACCCAATGGACGTCAAATCTATCTGCGTTCCTTAATAGCCCTCTCGAAGAAGTTTTACGTAAATCAACCACCTGGTTATCAAAAAAGGGACCAGAGGTTGAAAGTATACAGACTAACAAAGCCTTATACGGTCGTCGTCAAAGCACCACGAGCCTGGAACAAGCATAATTGACGCGCCTGCTTATCAGGTATGGTTTTAAAAAATGTACAGTTGAATATGGAATTTACGTGAAATTTGTTGAGCAGCTAGTACTCTAGTAGTATGCTTGTACGTAGACGACCTATTGGTTACTGGGAGCTCCACAAGGAGATTGAAGAATTTAAAGCAAAGATGAAGAATGAATTCGAAAGACAGATCTTGGCACTTGGGTTACTTCCTTGGACTGGAATTCATGCAGATCAGTAAGGTGGAATTAGTTCATACACTCAACGAAAGTACATTTTAGAGACTTTGGAAAGATTTACTTGAAGAACTGTAATGCACACCATTCCTGTCATGGTAAATTTGAAACTCTCTTGTCAGCAAGAAGAAACCAAAGTTGATGCAACATTGTTTTTCAAGCAGATAGTAGGAACTCTTCGCGCTACATATGCACATGCAAAAAGAAACCCCCGGTACATCAATTCGGAGTCGGACTCCTCAGCAGATTCATGCACGACCCTAGACAGTCTCATCTCGCTGCTGCCAAGCACATTCTACGCTATTTGAAGGGAACAACAGATCATGGCCTTTATTTCCCACAGGAAAGTGCACTGCACAAACGATGTGTTTAGAAGCATGGTGTGATGGCGACTGGAGTGGCGATCAAGTGGACGAAAGAAGCACTTTTGGATATATGTTTTGATAGGAGATTATTAGTATATGAGAGGAGAAGGAGACGTTAGTTTCTCTAACTGTTTTGACAGTTAGACAAGGGCGGGAATATGTGTATAAATGAGAGAGCGTTAGTTGGGAAGGATCTTTGGAACGTTGGTGTTACTTGAACAGGACTGGTTATTCCTGTTGGGGGAGGTTAGGCTCCCATACTGTCCCTATTCTTGTTTCCTTCTATTGTCTAAGATACCAGAGAGTATACAAGTCTTGAATCCAATTCTTGGTGTGTTAGAGTGAGATTTGAATTAGGTTTCTTGATTGGAAACCTATCATTTGGTCCGACCTGCGTCCGAAATTGGTTGAGAATTACGCGAAACGTGAGAACTGGTGAATGATAACGAGGCAAGATTGGAGCCATTGAGATTACGATGGAGGGGAATGAGGCTGGAATCAGCGGGCGGCAACGACGAACTACAGCAAATTATGAAAGGCTTTGGGTCGCGTGGGCAATCAAACGGAGTGAAGTTCGATGACGCTCGGTGAACGACAATCAACATCGAGTTTGGGAGGAAACGAAAATGGAGGAACTGGCGATAGCGGGATGGAACGAAACCTTTGCGGAAGAAGGTGAGTACCGCCCTTCGAGGAGAGAGACCCTTTAGTTGCTTCAATAGAGCGGGAGCATTTCTTGACATCCAAAAGTGACGAACGATGAGGACAAGGTGGAATTGCGTACGTAAGTATGGAAGGGAACCGGCGTATTGGTTACTTTTTGGAAAGAAAAAGCAAGGAACCGTTTCATTGGACGGTTTGAAGACGGCGATGAGTCGTTTTCGTCGCAGTGGTGTAGGGAACAATTTTTTGGAGATTGCTACGTTGAGGCAGAGGGGTACGGTAGAAGAATTCGGCTCGCAGTTTTTTGAGGTGTTGACGGGCCAGACTAGGGTATAACCTGAGGAGCAGTACTTGGGTACTTCCTCGCTAGATTGCGAGGAAGATGTGGAAGGGTCAAGTGAGGACCAGTAACCCACCGGAATTAATGGAGGCGATACGGATTCAACGGGACGTGGAGGACGCGATAATGAGAGCACAGGGGAGTTTACCTGGTGGTGGTCAAGATCAACCCATTCGGTTCACGATCGGGGGCATTGTGACCGATCGGACTCAGAATAAACCCTACGCAACCCGAGTGGAAGAACAGAGGGTGGAGACCATGAGAAGAGACGTGGTTACGACAAACACGTTCCGAGAGGGAGCATACGAACGGGAGCGATATCGAGGACGAACGGTGAGAACTTTGCGTAACCCGGAATTTCTAAAAAGGAAGAAGAGTGGCTGTGTTTTAGATGCGGAGGTCCTTTCGCACCAGGACAATCGGTGCTAAGAGAGTATTGAAGTGCTCTGTTTGGCGGTAGGAATGAGGAGGCAGAAGTTGATGAGGGAATTATCAACCGAGGAAAAGCCGATGAGCTCTCGCGGTGTTCGCAGAGGGCTGACGTCCACGAATACCCTGAGTGAAAGGCAGAATTGGTGACAGAGCGGTCGTAGTGTTGATCGACAACGTGCCAGTCAACAACTACATTAGTAAGGGTTGACGGAGGACTAAGGGTCTGCCAGTGGCAGATAACACCGAACATATTTAGTAGCTGAGGCGATGGGTATAAAAAATCACCCAGGGACGCTGTGAAAGAGTGACGGTGCAATTGGAGGGGGTCGAAGTGGAGGAGGCAATTTTACGTGTTTTGAGTTAGGAGGAGTTACGTGATTTTATGGTGTTGCATGGCTGGGCAAAATTGGGAGAGGTAAGAACGAATTGGGGTAAAAGGACGATGGAGTAATCCAAGTAGGAGATACGAGATTCAGATAAAAGGCGATCCAACCTTAGGGCCGCCAGCTGGTGAAACAAAGAGCCTTTTGAAGGTAGTGGATGCTGAGTCCATGGGCGGTGGTTTGGAATCTGTGCGTAGTGGAGACAGAGGAGACCCGTGAGTGGGGAGCTGATTTGACGGGAGAGCAGAAGCGTGGAACTGGGAACTGCTACAAACGCACTATCGCGTATTCCCGCGACATGCAAGGGCTGCCTCCGACACGTAGCAGGAGCCACCGCATTCAGTGAAGGAGCTGTTTGATCCAATAAATGTACGCCCATACAGATATCGCATCTTCTCATGAAAGGCGCTAGATTGAGCGTCAAGTAGAAGACATGGCTTAAGGCGGGATTATCAGCATACCCCGTTTCGAGCCCATTCTCCAGTCCAGTCACTTGTTAAGAAGAAGTGATGGAGCTGGCTTTTTGCGTGGCTTAACGAGCTTTAAACAAAGCTACAGATCTCAGACAAATTTCCAATACCTGTGATTGAGGAATTACTGGACGAATTGAAGGGGGCCAAGATACTTTTCGAAGATCGATTTGAAAGTCTGGTACCACCAGATTAGAATGGAAGAGGGGACGTGTACAAGACTGCGTTTCGAACGCATCAGGGCATTTTGAGTTCCTTGTAATTGCCCTTTGGTCCATGAATGCACTCGGCTACTTTCCAAAGCACTATGAACAGCTTGTTGCAGAGCCGTATCCATGAGGTGGTGTTGGTGTTCTTTGATGACTCCTCGTTTACAGTCCACGGGGCCGATATTTGGAGCAGTTGGGTATGGTGTTGCAACTGTTAGAGCAAACGGATGGGTGGCAATTCAAAAAAAGTGTGAGTTCGGGAGAAGGAAGATTTGGTTACCTGGGTCACCAAATTTCAGAACTGGGCGTTGAGATGGATAGCGAGAAGACGAAGGCAATCATGGAAAAAGTAATTTAAGTTTGAACATAAATAACATGTAAACTTAAAATTGAGAAGTATATAGTGGGTTTCGGACTCCATACTAGGGGTAAGAAATAGAACCACCAAATATCTAGGTTTCTAGGGTAGGAAAGAAAATATGAAATGTCTGTGCCATAATAAATTCTCTTTTGTTGGCACAAAAACTAAAACATATGGCATGAGAATTTCTTCTATCGTGATCTTAACCTCATTATTTGATAGCTTTATACCATGAAGAACTATGGTTGCCTTAAATATTGTTCCACAAACCACTAGTGTCCTCCCTATATCATCCATAAGATATAGTTGACATGGACGAGTGTCGTCCATGTCATCCCCTGGTACGACTGGAGTTAAACTACCATTTCTACTTCTACCTATCAGAGGAAATGTGAATGTTATATTATTAAAGAACAATTATTCAATTCATAACTTAGCACAAAATGATTATTGATTTTACCTGTGGGAAACACAAAATGTTTTGGTGGAGTAGACGGATTCCATAATTATCAAATTGTCTCTAAAACTAGCGTATAAAGTCTGATGAGAGAAGCCTCTAATATAATGTCGAATGCCAACTACTGATCCAACAACACACACACATCCAAGGTGCTCAGGCCGTCCATTTACAGTAGCAAAAATATCTAGACAACCTTTTGGAGTTTAATTATCTTGAGAGCTTTACTTAACCAAGGAGTTTTGTAACATAACAAAACAATATTATTATTTAAAATAACATCTAATTTGTATAAAAATATTATTATTATTTAAAGGAAAGTGAGATCCTACAATTCTTTGCGGTATTAGAAGTGTAAGAGCCTGATGATCATAGGCTGGCTAACTTCCACTTCTCATGACGAGATGATGGCGAAAGAAGTTGTAGGAAATCACCCTCAGGAGGTGGAGACCTAAATTCTTACTTTTCCCTTATGATCTTCTCTTCAAGCTTTCTACACCTATCACGACATAATAAGTATGAGTTTTTATTTTGAGTACTTATACCTTGTGTTTTTGTCCTCTCCTCCTCTAACATATAAGGATTAGTTCATATCATTTATGTTGATAGGGGGACCAATATGAGTGTTAAACTCATTCCCCTGATGTGTTTGTTCTTTATGATGATAACCATTGATTGTAACAACACATATATGTTTTCATGACAGCACATAAATGTTTTCTTTATGAGTTTATACATATGTTTATTGTGAAAATATTTCTTGATGATTAAATACATATAATATATGTTGTTTGGTCGCAATACTTCTGTGATCAAAATTGTGCTTATATCTACTGTATGCTTACTAAATGTTTTTGTGTGATAAAACCACAAACACAAAGCAACTCTGTATGAAATAATTGATTACAGTGATGTTGTAAATCAATTAAGTTCATCATGTAGCTTATGTTAAACTGTGTCAAAAAAACAAGTTTTTAAAACCATTACATTAAGTTAAATACCGATTAAAAGATCCTATCTTTGCAACATACTTTTTATATGTGATTTTGAGAGTTTTTTTGAATGTAAAAATTTTCAAAATTTGTTTACAGTTATAGCTCTAATCGATTACACTATTTATGGTAATCAATAAGTGTGTATGACTTAAATTCAAACTAGGTCATAACTACGGATGAAATTCTTACCGATATCTGGATAATTCCGGCGAGCGTTAATTATTATATATATTGTACTGTTAAATATATAAAAGAAAGGAAAAACGGACACCTATTCGATGATAACCTTTTTCTAGGTTTCCATGAAACATTTAAAAAAAGACCTTGAAAAGGAAAGCAGAGTGGGCACGTTGTTGGTAGTTAATGATTGAATAGGTGAACACTGTGAGTCACATATCTCTGATCTTTGGGTGCTTTAAATGTTACAACCATGATCTTTGGTTCCTCCAAAGTTGGGTACAACATCTTGAAATGGCTGTTACACCAGGACTGGAGCACACAAGGAAGGCCATCGGATGGGCAGCAAGAGACACGTCTGGGTTTCTTTCCCCCTTCAATTTCACCAGAAGGTACTCATTTCAAACCTCTTCAATTCCTGAACTTGGAAAATGTTTAATGTTTTTAATGTTCTGTTTTCTAATGGTGCAGGGAAACAGGGGAGAAAGATGTAGCAATCAAAGTGTTATACTGTGGTATATGCCACACCGACCTCCATAATGCAAAGAGTGAATGGGGTCCATCCTTTTATCCACTCGTACCCGGGTATGCTTCTTCCTCTTTTTCCAGTATATTTCAACCACCTTCAAACATTAAATATTCTCTTCACTTTATTTATCAAACACACACTTTCCGTAAAAATTTATTCAAATCACCATTTCAACCAACAGAATGGGCTAAGCTAGCAACACTCAAACTTCAAAGTCATTCCATGGTCCAGAACAACAACCTCTTTCCTAATCATATATATATCATAGTAATAAATGTTTGATGAAATTTATTGACATGATTTTTTCTTATATCTGAGAATATTAGTATTATATTTATTGATAAAATTTATCAACAAATTATAATTTTTATTAGTAAAATCCGTTACCAAACAGGATTGAATTCACTTTTGAATTTTGATTATATTGTTATAAAATTTATTGAAAATATTTTTTTAAAATTTGCTAATGATTGAATTTTTTTTTTTATTCATTGATAATTGTATTTTTTAAAATTGGTTGATAATTTTTCCGATAAATGTGTCTGTTTAATGGGCACCAATTTTTCAACAAATTTTGATAAGTAGTTTTATAAATCAATTCAAAATAAATGAGAAGGGCTCGTGATGAAAAAAAACGTGACAACACGACGAAAGTGCGGATGCCACAACAAAGAAGGAGTTTGAGAAAACGACGAGCAAGGATAGTAAGGGAAAAGAAAGATGCAGCAAAAGAGGGAGAAAGAAAAGGTAGGGGGGGAGCAGTTGAAAGAAAAGAAAAGAGAATAAGAAAAAGAATAAAATTAATCGTGATCATCACTCCAATTCCTTTTTTAGTAATTACACAAACTTTTGTTGTCCTTAAATTTTCAATAAAATTTATTGATGAGTATTTTATGGATGAATGTTTTAGTTATCATTGATGTCAATCATTTTAATTTATTAACAAAATTTGGTGATTATTCATAAATTTTATGCATTAGTAATTTGTTTTTAATTACATATTACCTTACTGGGTTGGTGTCTTTGATGTAGCTAATACATTTTATAAATTATGAGCTACCATTTCATCGCAAATATGTTTTTCTGTTTAGGAATGATAAGTTATACAGGTTAATAAGTGTTAATTAGATAGTATTGTAATATGAGCACCATAAGGCAGGCACGAGATTGCAGGTGAAGTGATAGAGGTAGGAAGCAAGGTGGAAAAGTTGAAGGTGGGTGACAAGGTGGGTGTGGGGTGCATGGTTCTATCCTGCAGATCATGTAAAAGCTGTGATGAGAATCTCGAGAACTACTGTCCGAAAATGATTCTGACATACGGAGCGAAGTATGTTGATGGAAGCATCACACAAGGAGGCTACTCTGATCTGGTGGTTGTAGACGAACACTTTGTGATCAGCATTCCTGACGGTCTACCTCTTGAGGCTGCTGCACCTCTCTTATGTGCTGGGATCACAGTGTATAGCCCTCTCATATATTTTGGACTTGACAAGCCAGACACGCATGTGGGTGTGGTTGGTCTTGGTGGGGTTGGTCACATGGCTGTCAAGTTTGCCAAAGCTTTTGGCGCTAAGGTCACTGTAATCAGCACATCTCCAAACAAAAGGAAAGAAGCCATCGAGCATCTTGGAGCTGACTCGTTTGTGGTAAGTCGTGAGGAAGATCAGATGCAGGTACTTGCTCTTTTCCAACCTTTTAAATATGGTTTAGTTTGGGTATCAGTGAGGAATAGTTTATTGCTCAACTTCTAATGCTGATTTTTCGATTTAGGCTGTAAAGGGTACCTTGGATGGTATAATAGACACAGTTTCTGCAGTCCATCCTCTGCTCCCTCTGTTGGATTTGTTGAAGAGTCATGGGAAACTTGTCATAGTTGGTGTACCTGATAAGCCTTTGGAGCTACCCATCTTTCCTTTACTAGGTATGCACGCACTTGGAAAATTATTAGAACTATTTTACTACTCAATTGAAGGAACTTTCTATCATGTAAATTTGATATACTTGTTTTATATGCAGCGAGAAAGGGTGTAACTGGCAGTAGCATTGGAGGAAATAAAGGAGACACAAGAAATGATGGATTTTGCTGTCAAACACGATATAAAGCCTGATATTGAGATTATTCCTATTGATTATGTGAACAAAGCAATGGAGCGTCTCGTCAAAGCAGATGTAAAATATCGATTTGTTATTGACATTGGCAACACCCTAAAATCAAGTTCCTGATATTTTACTCATCCATGTCGCACAGAATTAATGCACTTGGAGTTATTGCTTTAATAAGCAGTGTTCTTTTTTTTTCTGTTCTTAATTTGATGAAGTTGCCATTTGTCGGTGATTACCAAACGTCTCTTCTGTATCAATGTTATGTGATTGATAGTTATCATCTCAGTCATTCTCGAAAGAATTGAAAGAAAATTTCTTCATAAGCCTGCATTACAAATTATACAAGAGTTTATGTGCCATACTGTGATGAAAATTCACACTTTGAATATCTTAATAAATTATTATGTTTTGTGTTTTTTTTATTCGTTCCTCTCTAATTACTTTCTATTTGAAATAAGTTTGCAAATAATTTGTTTCTTTTTCAACTCAAATCAGCTAAAATTGTAAAAGAAAGTGTGTACGGTAACTTTTCTTTTAACAGAGTGAGTAATTTAATTTGTTTATCCAACTCTTCACATAAGACACTCGTTTAATCAATATTTTTTATTTATAAGATAAGAACAATAAATATCATGTAAATATAAAAAATAATTCCTAAAATATAAAAATAATAATAACTATAATTATTTTATCATATATTAAAATTATAAGAGCAATAATACTTTTATTAAATTATTAAACAAATAGTATTATTATATATTTTTTACTCATATTCTAATCCACCGTCCTTCGGGTTGTATTTGGTTGTACGTAGAGGTGTGGACTCATTCATCTGCACTACAGTGACGTCTTCAAGTCTGGTTCAAAGGTGTGAGAGGGCGTGAAGGTGCGTAACAAAATATAAACCATATAATCTTAAAAGAAGTGAGCATTCGTCCACGGATGTCACTCCGTTTAAGGGAAAACGGATGTCGACATCCGTTTTCCCTTAAACGAGTGTTGACATCAGTTTTCCCTTAAAAGGATGCTCACCTCCATTAAAAGTGCGGTTTATATTTTACAGTTTTTTCTGTCTTTGATTTTTCTTTTTCTATATTTATTTTTTATCCGAGTCATATTAGTACTATTTGTTTAATTATAAGGATTAATGTGATTCTATTATAATTATTTTGTTTATATATACGTACAATTTAACGATTTTATTTTTTGTAATATGAGTTGTAATCAAAGATAAAAAGAGGTGAAAGAAAGAGAAAGATTCAGGGTTGGATAGAAGAAAAGAGAGTGAAAAGTAAAACGTGACGAATAAAATTTTTGTAGTTGATTTAATTGATTGATAGAAATAAGTAAATTAATTTAATAATATAATGAATTAAGAAAATGTCTTTAATTTATTTTTAATATAAATAAATACATTTTTATAAAACAAGAAAAATCAATATTTTATTTTTATTTTTATTTTTATCATAAATTATTCTATTAAAAACAATTATTAAAAATGATATAAGTGTTCTTTTATAAGTAATATTTAATATTTTAATTCCACTAATATACAAATAATATTAATATAGATTGACATTATTTTATCCTTGTATATAATGATATATTATTATATTATTATCCTATTTTTATCAAATAATAAAATTTTACTCTGGTTTAATTTTTTGCATTTATATAAATGAGTGTGATGTAAGAAAATTTAAATTGAAATTACTTAAAAATTTGCAATTTTTAACACTAAAAATAGTTGTAAGAAGGATGGAAAAACACTATTCTATGCCGGTGCAAAGTCAATTATACCTAAGATAAAATAGTGCTTGTTGATCCCGTTCTTTTACATCCATTTTCAATTCATCCAATCCATGTTTATATACATTTTTAATTTATTTAATAGGTAAAACGTATTTTAGGCGCATTCCAATTTTTTTTTTTAAATATCCACTGAGATATGACATTTCAAATATATTGCACGGGTTAATTCACTAATCATATGCTTTCTATGAATATTTATTAAAACAAAATAAATTATAATACAAAAAATATACAGAGGTTGAATCAAAACTCACACTCAATAAAATTTATATTAAGATAATATAGAGTTATTCATAGAAAAAGAAATGTCTAATAAAAGGCATATTTATTAAAGAATTAGACTTTAAATTTATCAACTTGTCTTAGTTGTGTTTTATCTTTTTTTAACTCTCAAAGTTTTTTTTTTCTCTCAAAGTTTTTTTTTTTCGACCTTTCAAGAAAGACCTTTTTAGTTAGAGGCAAAACATTAAGGATAGAAGTTATTTTCTAAACTTAAAGATCGCTGATAAGGTATATCATTAAAATGTATGTTTCTTCATTGGTTGACCTCCTAAATTAATGTGGGATGTAGTCTTCTCCATTCATATTAAAAAATCTCATAGTAGTGAGTGAGTGGCAAAACGATATTCCTGTTATAGTCTATTTCTTGCGGCTACATTCCAATTTATCTATTATGACCAAAAACTTCTCACCAATCATAGAGGTATGACTAACCTCAAATAATTTCTCTCCTTACCACTTTCAAATGAAGTAAAATCATAATGAATCTATTAGAAAAGTAAAGGGAGGTGGGTGAATTGGATTTTAAAATCTTTTTCAAATCTTTTTCAAATTTTTAAATCTTGAAATCAATAAACAAAAATATATGTTTGTGCTCATTCAACCTTTATTTTTGGCCAATTCGTCTCGGTCATTGGATTGGGATGTCACATATTGACCATCAACCTGCATCAACTCATTTGGACATTCATTTTGGATTAGTTCATCTAGATCTTCGGCCAGGTTGGCCCATCTTGTGCTTGTTCCCAAGCCCAATTTTCTTGACCTTTGGCCATGAGTAGTTCGTCCCAGCCTTGTGTTCGAGTTGATCATTATCGACCTTCAGTCTGAGAGAACCCATCTCAAATTTCTGTAAAAAATTACCTATCTCGACCTTTGGCCTAGGCTGGCCCTTCTTGACCTTCGGTCTAAGACATCCTTGCTCGATATATGACCCATGATTAAAGTATTATTTTTTTAAGAGTTAATTAAAATCTTGTAGTGGGGCAAAACTCACCTTAGCCCTGACTTTAACCCACTTGAAAGGAGGCTTCGAGATTGACAGTAATTTTTAGCTCCCTCAATTTTCAAGGGTGGGTTAGGACTGACCCATGAGTCAAGTTGACAACTATACTCATATGTTTTTTTAATGATCATAGGAAATTGAAGTTTGTCTCTCATGGTTGTAAGATAAATAGATTTGTGTTCCCACATCAATGGTTTAAATCTCTAGTCTTAATTATTGGTTATTGTTGATCTACAACATTATTTATAAGACAAATGACAAGGGATTGATACTTACTTTCATCAAATAATGGCACATAAGGATCAACAATTTCCACCCTTTCACTGGTAAGATGACCATCATCCCTCGATGATGTTTCCACACTACTTCACACCCTTACCTAGGACAGTTTTGCACGTACATCACATTGATGTAAAAGAAACTACAATAATGTGTGTTGAGTGTGGACATAGGTAATGCCCCCGCACATGTGGTGCATATGTTAGACTTTGTTTGCTTTATAAGCTGATAAGAAGTTTTGTGTCCATCGTATATGAAAGAAGTGTGACATTAATTAATATGTCGTACTTTGGTTGCTTGAACGATTTATTGATGAGATATGTGAAACTTGAGGAGTTGTTCATTGACATGTGTGTATTATTAGTTTGTCAACTGTAACTTCGCCTAAACGAAACAATTAGCTAGTCATACCATGCTTCTATAAATGAATTAATGATTTGTGAAATTTATGTTTTAGCATAATTTTTAAATGATATTGTTTCAAAATTATAACAAGCTTTAGATATACAAGCATTTTCTAGGTATGAGTCATAGGGATTTGAATCTTAGTTACAAGGAAGATTATTCTCATGGTAGGCAATATATGATTGTTATATTAGCACTATTGACATTGTTGGGGTGCAACTTGATGGTTTGACCCTTGATAAGATCAAGTACATGCCTTATGAAGACCATAGTTGCAGATTATGATCTTTTTTGTATTTTACCTTCATAATCTACCATCCTCTGTTGCGTACTAGGTTTACCTTGCAAATTTTAATGAACAATCACTTTTTCTCATCCTAGTTATAATGACATGTAACTTTTTTTTGTATCTTTTATATTTTCACTTTTTTCACGACCTAATCATTTAAACCAATTCATCTTACTTCAAGTTTTACAATATAGCAATTTCATCAACACGAGACAAAATATCAATTTCATATTATATTTTACTCCAAAATTTGAATTTCATTTATATAAAAAACAATAAAAATTACCACCAATAACAATTTCTACTTCCAAATTACATATTTCAGAACTTCAAAACTATATTTCAAATTATAAAATTCAAAATACAATTACAAAATGACACATTCTTGTTTTGAATTATATGCATACCAAAATACTACTGTTATGAATTACATGATTCGAAGAAAATACTTTTTTTCCTGCAAATTACATAATCTGAAAGACTTTTAACTTGCACTTAGAAAAAAACTCCAAACTAGAAACCCTATAATGTTTGAAACCAACTACCCACCTTCAAGTTTCATACTGTAATGTATTCATTTCAGCTCATTGATATGCCAAAAAATTGTTCTCAACAATTTTGTGAAGAATAAAGGCCATGCAGGTAGCATTCGTGAAGAAGAAAAGAACCCAAAGGTAGAAACCGGTTCTTAAAAAGACCTTTATTGCCATTTAATAAACGACGGGCAGAGTGGATTTTAAAATTTATGTAGGTATAGGAATAACTTATGGGGGTACAGAAAGCAGTTATTTTAAAACTTCCACCAATGGGCCTATATTGTAATCCAATAAAAAAATTATAGACAATTTTTGGATCCCGTAGTGGTATCTTTCACATCATAATGAATACATAAATGGAAAAGAAAATAAGGAAAAATACATAACGATAATTTTAAGAGTGATAAAAATCATGAAAAGATATTCTTATCATAAAAAGCTTCTTTACTTTTTATTTCTTAGCTCATACTTTGTAAATTTTAATATTTCTTTTATTCTTTTGTCATTTTGAATTTTATTTGTATTTGTTAAAGATATAGAATTGACATACTCAAACCAAGCAAAGTCTTCAAATGCTAGCCATTCAAGAAAGGAAATTTCTTCCTGCAACCCCGTTTTTTTTTCTGCATCTCTATAAATAAAAGGAAAAGACCAAATTTTCCTCACCCATCTTCTTTTACTTCTTCCTCCACCCCATCTTCTTCCTTCACCTCCACCTCCCCCTCATATTCTTCTTCCACTTCCACCCCCACCCATCTTTTTCCTCCACCTCCACTTTCACCGCGTCTTCTTCTTTCACCTCCATCTCCACCTCTCTACTCCATCTTCTTCCTGTGCCTCCACCTCATCATCATCTCTTTCATTCTTCCTTCAGCTCCTTTTTATTTTGTTTTATTTGGTGCATCACTTGTCAATGTTAGAAATATCATGAATTATACAATTGTTGGTAGTGTAGATTAAGATTACAAATTATACCATCCACGATATAAATTAAGATTACGAATTATATAATTTATAATGTAATTTGTATTATGAATTGTTTTTTAAATTTGTATTATAGATGGTATAATTCAAAATGTAAATTTATATTATAAATTATATAATTCAAAATAAAATTTAAATTATGGACTCCCTTCCAGATTTATATTACCGATTATATAATTTAAAAAATAAATTTGTATTATAGATTATAAAATTTAGAAAATAAAATTCTACAATTTAAAATCTAAGATATATACAGATTGTATAATCTAAAACTATAATTTCAAGAATATAATAAAAAATTTAAAAGAATATATAAAATTGCAGGAAAAATCATGCAGTGTTGGAAAAATTTCCAGAAAAGGGAGAGAAGGAAGGATGACATCTGTAACCAAGAATGGACCAAGGCATGGAAGACACGTTGCTAATTGTGAGGATTGATATAGATTTAGGACATTTGAATTTGAATTCTAATATTTGAAATTTCCTTCTGTTAGACTTGAAATGTTTGGGAAGCAAGTTTATAGAAATTCAAAAGTTATTTTAACGTATTAATCTTTTTAGAGTTTTTTTCTTTCTTTAAAACGTATCTTGATATCTTAAAATTCAAGTGGCAATTCTCCATATCACTTGTATTAAAATGAATTTAAGAAATATAGTCTATTATCTCAAGTCTTTTTCAATTATTATTATTTTTAATTGTTCTTACGATTTTTATTCACACACTATTCAAAACTTAAAATAAATTTAAAAATAAGACTTTTTTTAGAAGACCTAAAACAATTAGTATTAATAAAATTGAAGTCTTTTTTATGGTAATTTAAAACACTCAATATTAAAAAAATTGAAACTATTTTTGTGGCCTAAAGCAATAATTTTATTTGTTTGGGCCTAGGTACTAATTGTATTTACTTCCTTATTTCCTTCTCATCTTAATTTTTTTTCACTTGTTATTTTGTTGATATTAGTTTAATTTGTAGTTCTTTTAATCTTATGTCTAATTCATACATGTCTTTTTTTTTTTCTATTGATGAAATTATTGAATTAAAATTTACTCTTAGGAACTCAACATTTTTATAATAACATGTCTTTGACAAATGACCAATACTTTTACAGCAAAAGCAAGCTATAGATGATAGTTTGCTAATATCAATGAACTTTTTAGCATTTATTTTACTGTTTTTACCTATATAGCCTATACCTTACTTATTAAGTACACTCCTTTGTGATCCTAACAAGGCTTTAAGGTTAGAGCTACCTAAAGTGAATTTTGACAATGTGCTCATTAAGTATTTGATTCTCTTTAACTGTGTTAGACAGTTTGTACATTCTTGAACTTTCACCTTACTCTCTTTTATGGTTTGTCTAGGTGAATTCTTCTAACTTTCCAATTCAGATTTTAGGCTTTCATTCTTTTTGTGTAAATTTTCTATTCTATCATGTAAGCACCTCTTCTCACTTTTAAGCCTATATAGTTGGTATTGCATTTTCATAACTTCACCATGTAATTCTTCAAAGACATCAAGTAATTGATAATACTTGTCTTCAATAGATTCATCTTTAAAACTATTAGCACTACTTTCAGAACAAATTGAACCCGCCATCAAACACATATTTGTTTCCTCTTTAAGACTCTCTTCTGAATCACTTGATGGGAAACTTGAAACACTATCTTCTTGTGATTCATGTTGTCTTGGCTACTTTTATCTTCTAGCTTTTACTTCATTTTTGTTACTGGACAGTCATGCTTGATGTGTCCAATTTTACCACATTCATTGCATGTTGGAGCAACAACAACTTTTCCTTTCCTTCTATTGATCCTTGCATTCCCTGCAAAATCAGAATTATTTTTGAACTTCATGAATTTAGAGAACTTTTTTACCATAAAATTCATTACTTCAAGATCAGATTTTTAGGTTTCAGAATCATCTTCTTCAACATGTCTTCTTGAGCCTGTTTTGCTTGTTGTCTTGAGAGCAATTGTATGCTTTTGCTCTCCTTCTTCCTCTTCTTTCAATCTCCCAAATTCAAGCTCGTATTCTCTCAATTTTCCAAATAGGGTGACCATGTTTATTGTAGTCAAATCTTTTGATTCAAGTATTGTAGTGACCTTTGGCTGCCAGCTTCTATTCAAACTCTTTAAAATCTTGATATTTATCTCTTCTTTATCAAATGTTTTCCCAAAAGCAAGAAGGTGGTTTACAATATGGGTGAACCTCTTTTACATATCATATATTGTCTCACCAATATTCATCCTAAACATTTCGTATTCTTGGATTAAAGAATTCTTCCTTGCTCTGTTGACTTCATGTGTTTCTTCATGAGTCACAACATAATTTATATTATTTGTAACCATCTTTTCTTCAACGATTGTTTGTTAGATAATAAAATATATAGGTTTAGTTCTGATGCCAATTATTTAATTAAATGCTTACTACTATAGTGCACAAGTAAAACCAAAAAAAAACAAAACTTCATAACATTTTTGTAAAAATAACAACTTTTACGCGACACTTTGATGAAATAAGCTTATAGTATGTTGGATTAAATGCCATACTTTTTTTTTCTGAATATTAAATGCTTATATACTGCAATGAAGTAGTAGACACAAAATATGAAACCTCATAAAATTTTGATTCTATGTTTAGTTCGTTATGTTACTATATATAGTTGCTCTGTTTTTACAATCAGGCTATATATGGTTTATCCTAGTTTTGAAAACCTCAACCTCAATGAATAAACAAAATGAGGTGTGAAATTGATGAATGTATGAGATGATGTTTTTGCGAGATTGTCACTCCAGAGAGTACCCAAGTCAGTGAATGAAAGGCATGACAATTCATACCAAAACCTGGGATTTAGGATTTATAGGAATATTCTTGCATCCTGACCCTTTATTGTGATTGAAACGCGTGTCTATTATTTCTGGAAACATAAGTGGACCCTTTCAAAATTCATTCATTAAACAGTCTTTTATTTGCAATATAAGTATATATGGTTCTAGAACGTTGTACTTTGTTTATCCGAGTTTATTGTGGTAACGGAGGATTAAAACCCGGTTGAGTTGACATGTCATGAATATGTTGAAGAAGTAGATGATGAAAAGTGTGGCTCGTGAAATAATGTAACGTTAACCTTGTTCCTATGTAATCTCTGTATGGTATGGGCATGGTTTTTTGGTTTGCTCTCACGGGAATCCAACCACCCCTCTCACGTGTTCCTCTCTCTCTCGGCTGGACCTGGCTATATAGCTGTTTTCTACGGCGCTGCACGTTTCTTCAAACCCACAACCTATGGTCGGTGCTTCCATTTCATGCTTCTTCTCAACTCAACTTCACACTACTCTCTTTATTATTATTATTATTATTATTTCTTACTTTAACCCATATTACATTTATTTAACAATATTTTACAGTGGTGAAAAGCTATAAAAAATATTTTTGTATTTATAAAAAAATAAAAGGAAAGAATATTAGAAAATAGTACTGAATGAGTATAAAATAATTTTACGTGTCAAAATATCCTATTGCTTGTTTGTCTGTGTGGTCCACACGGTAATCTCTTCATTGTTTGTACCTGGCACTCAACTATCATATTTTGAATGTACGCGAAAACCATCTTCAATTGAAAGGGAACAGAAATCAATAAAACCTATATTCAAATAAACTTCACTTAATTTATACCCACAATTAAATGTTTTTGTTCTTTTATAATAACTACTTATTTCATTTATACAATTCTAACATATGTGTGGCATAAATGTTACGTGAGAAACCATTCTTACGTATGAGTGATCGCGTTGAGTCCTTACTTGAAGAGGATGAATTTTTACGCAAATTAACATTTAAGTGCATTTATGAGTGCGAAAAAAAACATTAATATGTAATAATGTGAGTAATTATAAAAGTATATTTGTATTTTAAAGTATTTATACATTCAAGAAGTTTAAGGGTGATAAAACTTTGGTTTTAGTCTCATAATCGGTTCAAAGGATTTATACTTGTAAAAATATGTCGAAGTTTTATATGGGAGTAAAAACTCTTAATTACGAAAGTTTCAAAAAGATAAAAAAATTCGCCTATAAAATTGCGAGATTACTGAGAATATAAAAGAACAAAACTTAAAATTCTATAAAATATATTATACTATTAAACTATATTGCAAAAACTATATTTAACTGTAATGATTGTAACTATTTGTAATTGATGATGCAACTAAAATAATTTTGTCACGTCTTTCACGTTGTCGCTAAAATTTTGGTTTAGGTCCTGACTATTTTTCGTGAAAAACAATTCTGTGAGTATAGTTCAAATAAACCGAAAATAAATTAGAAACAAATGAACAAAAGAGAGAAAACAAGAAATTGAGAAATATGTGGGAAAAGATGTCCAATTTTATTAGTATAGATGTTAATAAATATGTTCCATTATTTATTCTAAGTTTGGAATAATATAAATGGTTACACGTTAATAGATTAAAAATAAAATCAAATTATGTTATGTATTTAAATGAAATTTTTTACAAGTAAAATTTTAGAATTAAATTGAGTTTAAAATTTATTTCTTGATACCGTGGTTTATTTTAACAAAATTTGTTGAATGTATCATATTATTTATTATTATGAATATATTTTTATATCTATTACAAATATTTAGTCATGGTTGTCTCAATAACATACGAGTAAAACATTTCTTTTAAGTCTTCAAAAAGAAAGATTTAAAAAAAATCGTAAAATTTTCTTATTAACTTAATTATAAAATTATGTTTAAGAAAAAATTGTCTCAAATTCTTTTTTCAGTATTAATATATCTCTATTAAATTAGTTATAAAATTATGTTTAAGGAAAAAATCATAAAAAAAATTATAGTGTTAATATATCTCTATTAAATTAATTACAACTTATTAAATTAATTTGTAATTTTATGTTTAAGAATAAAATTTAATTAAATTAGTGTAGGTGTCTGTTAATTTTTTGTATTAAAAATGATATTTAAGAGTTAAACTTTTTTTCAAGAAATTATAATTGTTTTTTGGAAAAAGATAATGAATAATTATCTTTATTATCTTATAATAAATTTTGACTTTTTTTTCTTTTCTTTTGTTTATTTATTGATTCCTCTATCTCCTTGTTTTCTATTTTATAATTCTTCTTTTTTGAGGGTTTGGAGAGATTTTATTCCTTGAATATTATGATGTGTGTCCTTATTTATGGTTAATATGTTTTTATTTCTATTTGTTTTCTTACTGTGTTAAATCTATTTGTTGATTTTGTATTAGGATAAAAATGTGTTTTTTTATGGTTTTGTTTTTTTGGTATTTTCGGTTTATACTACATTGTATAGATCACGTCAGGTTATATTATTTTAAGACTTTTACATAATAAGAAAAAACATTTTATTGTTACGAGAGTTAAAGACCTAAAACTAAAATCTCTAATATCAATCAACATGATTTAGTGAAGCTTTTTTTTTTCTTTTTTAACCTAGCTTTAAAGTAAAAGATATGAAAACCTAGGTAGTTTATTAATAAATTAAAAATAACTTTTATATACACTTGTACGTAATCAAATATAAAATAAAAAAAAAATGATTAGATTTGTTTCTTTAAAAGTTGTTGCAAAAGAAAATGTGGCACCATACCCTGATATATTATTGAGGCATTTAATTTAATGATATGTACTGATAAGATCCTTTTGGAGATAGGTAGGTGACAGAGGTGTCCTAAAGAATTGTGCAACTGAAACTATGTAACATGGCAGGTGAATCACTGATGCATGCATGGCGATCTGAAAGTAAATATCTTTATTTTTCTTTCTCTTATGACATGGATGTATGTATGGTATGGTTGTCCCTCCCTGGTTCCCAGAAAGGTACTGTCTTCTATCAACTAAGCTACAACAAGACAGACAGATTAATGGTTCATCACAACCGTTAAAGACAACCCTTCACATTTGTACTTCCTTCCATTATGTCAGACTCAACTATACAACGTAAACATCAACCACCCTCTTCACTTTCAAATCTTTTTCTTTTCTCTTTTCTTAATACTTTTTAATTACTTTTATAAATTATGCTTCAATTCTAAATTAAATTTATCTATCTTCTATTTTATTCAAATTATTTTAACTATCTTTAAAAATCAATACTTGAAACTTATATTATATTTTACTATCATTTTTTCTTCCTTATATAGAAAATATTTTACAAGAATAAAATATACATAATCTAATTTAAAAATAAAATACAATTTTTACAAGTAGTTTAAAACGAAAAATATATTTAAAATAATGTTTATAGTTAAAGTATGAATTTGATACTTAATACTAAGAGCAAATTTGCTTTTAGTTTTTAAATTTGAGAATTATTTTTTCTTAAATTTGAAAATAAAAACTTCTAAGTTTCTTAAATTTTTTTAAAAAATAATCATTTTAGTTTCTTTAATTTAGTTTTTAGTCATTTAAATTTTTTTTTAAAATTACTTTAATTTCTCAAATTAAATACTTAATAATTTAAATTATTTTTCAAATATTTAAAAAATTAAACTGATTTTCAAGTTTTGAAAGAAAAAAATCAAATTCATTACGAATTTCATAGCTAAAGTTAGCTAACTCAGTGATTACATTTGATATTTATTTGTGTGTAATTTTTATATTAGTAAATATATGTTATATTAAAAAGATATTTAGAAGTTGATGAGGAATAAAATAGCAATACTTTTAAATTTGTACTTAAATTTATAAATTTTAGATAGAGTCATGTGAAAATTTATTTATAAGATTAGATAATTAATATATAAATATATATATATATATATATATATATATATATATATATATATATATATATATATAATGTGAAGATTTGGTTTTGTAAAACTACAAATGATATAGCATGTGAACGAGTGTGAGTAAATTTTCTAAATATATAAATGATAAAATATGCAAAAATATGTAAAGTATATTCGTTATAAATACAAATTAGTATATTAATATATAAATTTAATGTATATCGTTAAACTTGTCTAATTAATGTATTAACAAATTCATTTAATATTTAATGCTAGATTCATCTAATCAGTATAAGGACATGTTCACTTAATGTGTATTGCTATACTCATATAATGTGTATGGACAAACTTATTTAATGTGTATTGTAAAATGCTCTCAAATCAAAAAACAGATAAAGTTGTTTAATTTGTATTAATAGACTTTTATAATATCTTTATAAACAAACTTATCTAATATAATTGCTAGACTCATTTAATAAGTATATACATAAACTCATCTAATGTGTATTGTAAAACTTGTTTAATTAATATATGAACAAAATCACCTAATAGATATTTTTAGACTCGTGCAATCAATGTATGAAATAATTTATTTAACATTTTATTTCTATATTGGTCTAATCAGTGCATAGTTAGACTCGTTTAATGTCTATTAGTAAACTCATTTAATTATTGTATAATATATAAGATTCATCTAATCATACTCGTATGATGTATATTAATAGACTTGTCTAATATATGTATAAAATATGAGTTTTATATACGTTTTGTATAAATTAAGTTAAAATAAAATGTTGGTGATTATTTTCAATTAATTAACTAATAATTTAAATTGATGATAAATTATTTTAAATTAAGATCTAGTTATCTAGAAGGGGAAAAAAACACAATTCAAAAGAAAAATTATTCCAATAATTTAACATAGATTGACGTGATTTTCACCTTTATTATTTTCCCTTACTTAAATACCTAAAACATATTAATCTTCCATATCTGGCTATTCAAATCCATACAAATCAGATAATCTAAGCAAACTTTGACAAACTCCATTTCTGTTTTTCGCCAGTATCATACAAACGTAACATTTAGTGATATAATATTGTATCCAACTCTGAAAAGAAGAAAAACATGACAAGCTCATATTTCAAACAAATCTACACAGAAATTAATAATAATTTTTTTTAAAACATTTTCTTCTTTACAGCCAAGAAAGAAAGACAAAAACAAAAGTTGCATGTTACAAAATGTAATTAATTCTCACAAAATATATAATCAAATGTGTGTAAGTTATATATTTGAAAACAATTAATTATATTTAAATAAATATAATAAAATATTTATTTTAAAATAATGATATAATAAATAATTTAAATTTAATATCTTATAAAATAACTTATTTTAAGGTTTGATAACTAATTTTATAAGAAAAAATTGATTAATTAAATTTTAAAAGAATTTATCATATATTTTAAAATTTATATGTAATATATAATAATTAAATTTAGCTTTAACTTTAATTTACATTTTCACAATTTTACATTTTCACAATTTTACATTTTACATTAAATTATTTTATAAATTATTTTCTAACTACGTTAATATACAACTAAAATTATTAAGACACAGTTAAATCTATTACAAATTTTCCTCTCATTTTTTTTTCTCTTGTTTTTACTCCAAAGAAATTCACTTTTCACCTTCTTTCTTTCATTTTCAGAGTCAAACTTTATTTTCAGAAGACGACTTTATAAAACTTTGCTTAATTGGTGTTGAATTGAGTGAGAAAGAAAAGGATTGAAGTTGTGACTAAGCATGTACTGCAACCCAAATGAGACCACCAATTACAAGAATTAACCAAAGAGTTAACGATCCGTGAAATGAAGCAGCGTATGAAATATAACACGTGTAAGCTTTTTCTGGACTCTTCAAAATAAGTTAAAAAGTAATCTTTACTTCTAAAGGGACGTTTCAAGGAAAGAAATAGACAAGGTGCTGGCAGTGTGCAGAGCGCCCACTGTTGTGCTCCTTTTACTCCTTCACTTCTTTCCTACCCTTTAATGCTGTTCACTTCAAACTTAAAATTTGTATTTGTAATTAATCATTTCTTAATAAAACCATTTTTAATTTCTTTATATTATTGTATTAACAATATTGTAAATTACACATTGCTATGATATGCAAGCTCATGCACCATCTTGCAAATCAAATAATTTTTCAAAAAGCCTTGTATGTGCATCTCTTTCAAAATAGATTATTTTATGGACATGTAAATGAACTAAAAAATGTATTACAAGTGTGTAGTGTGTAGTTCTTTTATAATTATGAATTTTATTATAAAAGAGAACATAGGAAAATTGGTTATGTTTCATCTATGTATTATTAAACATAAATTACCATCACTCTAGTTTTTTTTCAAAAGAAATTAATTTCACACCCCATTAAGTTTACCAAATATGAGAAATACCAATGACATGATTGAAGAAAAAGAAAAACAAAGAAAGTAATAAATAAGATGAATCATGTAGTAACAAATTTAGAAAAGAACAAATATACTAAGTTAGATAAATAAATGCATTAAATATGGTGAAAATTAAAAGAAAATTCTCACTACAAGGAAGTGTATGCACTCTTTGTAAAATAAAAAATACAAAAACAATAAATATAATGAATAGAAAATTAAAAATAAACAGAAAATCTGAAACTTAAAAACATAAACTATTGGTTTTGAGACTATTTACCAAAGATTTAGCTTGATTCCTTAAATTTAACAGTTTATGCCTCAAATTTATTCCTATGTATGCTACAGGTTGAGTTGCTCAAGGTGCTTTTAAGTTTTAATTATAGATAATTAAGGTGGATAAATTAATTTTGAAAAGTATTTAAAGTGATTAAGAATGATATTTTTGGTCCACAAAAGTATATGTGGCTCAAAATTTGCCAATTATATTCAAACAAAAAGGTTCAAAATCAAGGTATAAGTAACTTAAATGAGAAAGTAAGGACACCTATGACGACCAAAAAGTTTGTTGTTAGACATATGTCTTGGAGTGAGATGAAAATGTTTTTTTCTTTTTCCTTTTTCTTTAATTGAGTCCTGAGAAAGAAAGCTGCAGTTACTAATTATACAACAAGATATGTTTAATAATTTGGAACTTGGAATCACTTATAATGTATTTGTTTTCTTTTAAAAAACGCATGTTTTGATTGTTTTTTACGTTATAATTCATAAAAAAACAGATGTAAAAACATGTTGTATTAGATTTAGTTACACATTAATTATAATTATTAAAAAGACAAAAGAAATTATGTTGTATTAGATTGGGTTATACAGACAGCTTTTTTTTACCTGCCATCTAAACACGCGTTTTTTTATTTCATTTTATTCCACTTTTGAATAGTTTAATTTTGATCTAAAGTTTTTTTACATTGAAAAGAAAAATCATATGACAAGTTCAAATTATATATTAGTCATTATGAAAATAAAAAATTACAATTCGTACCAACATATTTACACTAACATAGAAATGTATTCAGATCATAAGTGAATACACTATTTATCATTAGCCATAAAAGAATGTTGCCTTGAGAAATAGGACTTAATTTCTTTGACGTATAAAAATGATTAAAAGGAATAGTTTTTTCCAAGTATTTATTAAATGGTAGCTCTGGAATAATTTTTTTTTCCAAGTATTTATTAAATTGTGTCGTTAATTGAAGTCTTTAATATGGTGATTAAAAGAATCAATAAATGTTATATTTTATTAAAGGATTACTTTGGAAATCACGATATAAGTGTATTGTTATAATCTCAATTAGTAAAATTATTTTTTCTTACATCCTAATTAATGTTGTGGCTCTTAAAACAGGTGCTAACACATGTTGATTAAGCTTATGAGGTTGTGGTTTTACTTGTGACTTGAATGTTTAGTTGACCACAATTATTAGTGTTTGTTAAGTGATAGTTTTACAGCAAATTTTCCCATTAAAAGAGCAGAAAAAGAGAAGGAGAGTAGTGAAAGAAAATGAGTGGTATGGAAAAGAAAGAAAAAAAGTGGTAATATAAAAACTGTGGGAGGAAGTAAGTATTATGTTGAGATTATTGAACAAATTCCAATATGATTAAAATGAAGAGCAGCTAAAATTGTGGCTAATTTTTGTTTATAGTAGAAGTGGTGGATCTAATTTTACACTGCCAAAACAGTTTGCATCATCTGCCTACGTTTCTCTCGTTTACTTTCTCTCTCTAAATCTTGTCTGTTTCTCTCTCCTCAATATACACGATATCCTCTTTCCAGTGAGATCTGTCTCCTCCCTTGCATATACATTTGTCTAAACCTATGCCTTTCTCCATTTCCTGATACCTTTAAAAGCCCACTTCACCCACCTCATTCACTCACATACCAATTCTCAATCACTCTCTTTGATGAGGATCACAAGCCCCCATCAACATTCAAGCCCCTCTTCTTCTTCCACCCTGCATGAAATCATTCAATTGAAACTCAAGCTCATCTAACCTTTCCCACCCCCCACAGCTCTCTCTTTCTCTCTCTCTCTCTCTCTCTCTCTCTCTCTCTCTCTCTTTCTCTTTCTCTCTCTCTCTACATATATATATACATATATACCTGCATACCTATCCTTCTTTTTTCTCTCTCTTCCTTCAATGGTACCACCAGAAGGCATGCCACCAACACCGAAAGACCATGAGCTCACTGAGGGCCGCAAAACGACGAGGCCGCCACCGGAACAAGGTGTGAAGTGCCCGAGATGTGACTCACCAAACACCAAGTTCTGCTACTACAACAACTACAGCCTCACACAGCCCAGGCACTTCTGCAAGACCTGCAGGAGGTACTGGACCAACGGGGGTGCCTTGCGCAACGTCCCGATAGGAGGGGGTTGCAGGAAGAACAAAAAGGTGAAACCTTCTTCCTCCGCTTCCTCTTCCTCCTCCTCCAGACTCTCCTGTGACCCTAAAGACTTCAATTTTCATGGTCTCTCAGTTCCTCCTTCCGTTGACTTCAACCTCGGAGGGATACCCTTTCCCTCCAGGCTCACTACTTTCAACACTCAACACCACCTCCCAACACCCCCCACTGGGGTGTTCAACCAGTTCTCTTCTTTTGGGGACGTTCCATCATCTTCCACCAGTTCTCTTTCTGCTTTGTCTGCCTTCCAGCTTGACCCCCCTGCTGCTGTTTCAAACCCTCTCTTGGGTCTCGTTCCGCCCAACCCTGACCTCTGGGCTCTACGTAGGTCAGAAAGGGCCTCACTCTCTGATCCATTGAACAGTGCAATGCAAACCCTTCAGACCATGGAAGCCATGAACGTTCACAGCAACCTTGCTTCTTCAATTGAGTCGCTGAGCAACATCAACCAGGACTTGCACCTGAAGCTGCAGCAGCAGCGCATGGCGACAATGATGTTCGGTGGGGACAGCCAGAAAGGTGAGAGCAGCGCTGCCCTGAATGGGTTTGGGAATCAGAAGCTGCTACAACCGGTTTCGTTTCAGAACCTTGCGATTTCGAAGCCAGAGAACTTGCCAGCTGGCAGTTCCATAAATGGTGGTCCATGTGGGGAGACAGTTACTGCAGCATCCACTGAATGGTTCTTTGGGAATTCCTTTCCCTCAGTGTCTCCTTCAACAAGCAATGGCGGTGCCAATGTTAACCACATTAGCAACGATGCAAACAACAACAACAGCTGGACTGGTTCCCTTGCCTGGGGAGATTTGCAGCAGCAACCATACACCGCTTTGCCCTAGATTTGACCAAGGAGGACTTAGAGTTGGAGGTAGAACTGCCTTTTTTCAATCTTGAAAGGAGAAGGAAGAAGCTATGATTAGTAGATAGGACAAATCTATAATTGTCTAAAATCCCTTAGTTGCATGTTTTAATTTCTTAATTAGGTAGTTTTCTTTATGTTTCCTTCAAATCATCATATCATATCATATCATATATCATATATGTAACAGAAAGGATAGTTAAATTTAAGAACTGTAAGAACATAACTATGTGTTCATATATACTCATATCAATTGAAATAGTTGTTGTTCAAAATAAATGTCTCAGTTTTTACTCAATATATTGAATATTAGATATATCTCGCTCGTTAATTTTGCCGATTTATACGCGTCGTGACAGTCTCTACATTTATCAAGCAATGGCCGATTCTCTTGCTTATTACATACACTTCAAGTACACCTTCAACAGAAGATTTAGAAATTGAGCTGTCATTATAATTTGTTTCTTGATAATCGAGAATGTGCTCACAAAAAAATTAATTGTTTCTAGAGGAATTAAATTGAAGTCTGGTATTGATCAATTTGATGAACTGTAGTTTTGTCTTTACATAGCATTTTTCTCAGGAGGTCGGTGATAAGATTACCGTTTCCCTCGATATTTTTTGTGGGATACGTGAAGGGTTTTTGGACTGTTGTTGATTAATATCGGGGAACTTTAATGCTATGATACTACCTTTGATTTTCTGTTTTTTCACGTATTTGGTTAATAAAAAAGAACCAACTCATAACCACTGTGGCCATTATCAGAGAGCTGAGTCTCAGGTTCCTTCAGTTACTGATCAATGCAAAATACACAATAAAACACAACATTGTGGCAGTGACTGGCATATAGCCTTTGCGATAGTAAATTAGTCTGCAATATCAAGGCCCTGTTTGTAGCCTGCACTCTCTCTCTCTCTAAATATACACATACATTAATTTTCCTCTATATTTCTATGTTACTCGGTTCTTTTGCAATAATTAGTTACAGTGTGGTGTGATTTGGTGTCTGAAAAAGGGTTGTTTGAAAGTATGTTAATGAAACACTGTCAACGTTTGAATGAGCTAGAGAGAGAAAAATGTGGCATCTAAAGCTTAGGTTTTTTTTTTGTTTATTAGCTTTATGATTTTTGGAGAGTGAGCCCTCAAATCCGTGCTAAATGCCACTGAGCATCAACTCTCATTGCAATTCTGCATCATGTCATAGAATGGGAAAGAGAAAGCAAAGCAAAGTAGGAATTGAAGAATTGCTTTTCCTTGCTTCCGGTCTCATCTTTATTTCTTACTTTCACTATTTGAGCGGAAAAAACAGACCCCACTAATGCTTAAAAGACTAGATTGACGTTGTTTTTTTATCCCTTCATATATCATATAATCTCGTATATGTTGTGCCACCATGCAAATAAAACACTTTCCAAACTGTTTTATAACCTTATTTAGTTAAAATTGTCTCACAAAGTTATGTAATACATTTATGTTTCCACATATAAAGAAAATGAGTCTTTCCTTTCCGTTCTAAACACGGTCAGAGATTAACTTCCATCTTCTGATTAATCTTTTGGGCTAGTCTCTATTGATATATTCTTGGTATGTTCTTAACGTCATGATTTGTAGATTGTGTCCTCATTTTACCAATTTTAAAATAAATAAAAAGGCAACTATAACACGAGTAGCATTAATCAATCATCATGGTTAGACAAGTTAATATATATATATATATA